>SJYX01017791.1:287500-348539 GCA_006410675.1 Oreotragus oreotragus
GTGCAACTATCCTATATTCCATTTTAGGACTTCCAGCAGTATTTCTATTGTGAACCCTCTTCCAAGTCCCACACCTGCTACTTTACAAGAGAAGATTCTACACCAATCTCATTTTTAAAATCACCCAGAACTGAAATTTCAGCACCCCCACACATAGGCTGAACACTCAATGCATCTGGCTTGGTTACCCAGAAAGCATCCTTGTCAGAGTGATTAAGTGCATCAGTGGGTACCATCTTTCTGAGCTCAGTTGCTCCTTCCTATCCACAGAGGTTTTCCTTGCAAATACATCTGTCTCTTATACACATCTGTGGGCGGGAGGATCAAGAGGGAGGGGGTGTATGTACACACAGCTAATTCATGTCATTGTACAGCAGAAACCAACACAGTATTGTAAAGCAATTATACCTCCATTTTTTTTCAAAAGGGGTATTTTGGAGTTAAGGGCTTAGGATTTAGTGACGGATTAGGACACAGAGGTGAAGGATAGACCACCAAGGCTAGTTTCTGATTTCTGCAGGAATTCTGGTGATTCTGTGGTAAGATAGGCAGCATCACCACTCCTGGAGAGTGAGATCTGGGGACAGGAAGGCTGTGACCTTAGCAGAGGATGTGTTGCTCTGGAGGTTCCTTTGAGATAGCATGTGCCAAGGTCAAACAGACAGCTAGATAGGAGGGTCTGGAGGCCAAAGGGCAAGTCTGAGCTGGAGGCATAAACTCGGGCCTCACAGGCATTAAAGAAGGTCAAGAGCCTTGAGATGAACAAGCTGAAGGGAAGCACGGAGACAGTGCTGGGAAAGCTCTGAGGAAATGCTGGCATGTTACAAAGACTTAAACCATTGGTGTGTGGTGTGTGTGTGGTGTGTGTGTATGTGTGTGTGTGGTGTGTGGTATGTGTGTGTGCGCGTGTGTGTGTGTGTGTGTGTGCGCGTGTGTACCTGCAGCCAGATCTTACCTGACAAGGCTGCTGCTATGATGGGCTTCTGGTTGAGTGGGCTTCACCTCGTATTGGGACTTATCTGTTTGATTAGCTCCTGCTGCTGCTGCTAAGTCGCTTTAGTCATGTCTGACTCTGTGTGACCCCACAGAGGGAAGCCCACCAGGCTCCTCCATCCCTGGGATTTTCTAGGCAAGAACACTGGAGTGGGTTGCCATTTCCTTCTCCATGATTAGCTCCTATTGTCACCTAATAAATCTTAAGACCCACAGGGGTCTACGTTATGATGAGGTGTGGGGGAGGGAGACAACGGTGGCAGAGAAGGGAGTTGTGTTAAGCTCCTCTCACCTACACCCCAACATACACACAACTCAGACCTGACACTTTGATTGGGCTTAATTTCTTTCCTTCTAAAGCCTTCCCTGGAAGAATTACAAGCCCAGCTTCCCCTGACAGCACCAGGGGGAGGACACGGTATTGGCGATGGCATAAAAGTAGAGGACAGAGGGAAGAGCAAAAGACAGAGCATTTATCCTGAGCAGAGTCCTGGAGCACCAGCCACCTTCTGAGCGAGGCACAGAGAAACCAAGGGCTTTAAAAATAGAACAGCTTCACGGCTTCAGGCGGCCAAACAACGCAGACTAAAGCCAACCTTCCTGCTTCTAAGTAGCTGATCCCCGCTGAGGCAGAGGGCCCCCTGAGCCCCAGAGAAGGAATTGGACAGGAGTGGGGGTGCATAACTGGACTATGGGCCTGAGGCTTTGTCCGGAGTGATCAAACTGTTCTCTGCCTCTGAAGAGAGACCCCAGACCACGGAATACAAAGACTTACTGCAGACAGCAGTCTCCAGGGAAGGGCCCCGGGACAGGCTGTTTCTGGAACAGATCAGAGCATCTGTGTACAAGCACAGCTGGTTGTCTCCAAACAGTTTCTAGAAGATGCAACTCCCCTTCTCAGAGGATCTGAGGGTTACAAAGTTGAGAACGGCAGGGTTGGTGTGCTGTGGAGAGGTTTAGGGTCTGGTGGGGGATAGGCATGGGGAAGTGCCCTCAGGGCCACGGAGGGGGAGGTACCAAGTCCCATGGGATCTTGGAGGAAGCGCAGGGCTTCAGGAAAGAGGTAAGTTTGTTTTTATTAGGCTTGATTTTTTAGAACAGCTTTAGATCTGGGGCTTCTCCGGTGGCACTGTGGCAAAGAATCCACCTGCCAATGCAGGAGATGCAAGACACGTGGGTTCGATCCCTGGGTCAGGAAGATCTCCTGCGGTAGGAAATGGCACCCCACTCCAGTATTCTTGCCTGAAAAATTCCATGGGCAGAGGAGCCTGATGGGCTACAATCCATGGGCCCACAGATCTAGAGAAAAATTGAGAATATAGTACAGAGAATCCCCCCATAAGCCACTGTCCACTTTCCACTATTACTAACATCTTACATTTACTACGATTAAATAATTGATATTCACACATTATTATGATATTCGCACATTATTATGACCCACTGTCCATGCTTCACTCAGATTTCCTTAGTATCTACCTAATGTCGGGATCTCATCCAGAATGACACATTATATATATTCAGTAGTTGTGCTTTCTTAGTCTTCTCCTGCTACAATAATTTCTCAGACTTTCCTTGTTTCTGATGATCTTGACAGTTTTTAGGAGTATTGGTGAGGTATTTTGTAGAATGTCCTTATTCCAGAATTTGTCTGCTGTTTTTCTCATGACTGGAGTAGAGTTGTGGGTTTGGGGGAGGAGAAGTAAAGCACCTTTTTCATCACGTTATATCAAGGATATATACCATCAACCTGATTTGTCACTGTTGCTACCGACCTGCGTGGGCTGGCTGAGGCAGAGTTTGTCAGGCTTGCCCATGGTAAAGTTGATCTTCCCACTCCCCTTGCCACCCTGCATTCTTTGGAAGGAACTCAACATTTTCAGCCCACATTGAAGGGGTGGGAGTTATTCTTCCTTGCCTTGAGAGCTCAGTATCTACATACATTTTTTGAAATTCCTCTCACACGGAGATTTCCCTCATTCACTTATTCAATCATTTATGTGTATCACTATGGATTCATATCCATCCTAAAGGAGATCAGTCCTGAGTGTTCATTGGAAGGACTGATGCTGAAGCTGAAACTCCAATACTTTGGTCACCTGATGCACAGAGCTGACTCATTTGAAAAGACCTTGATGCTGGGAAAGACTGAAGGCGGGAGGAGAAGGGGACGACAGAGGATGAGACAGTTGGGTGGCATCACCAACTCAATGGACATGAGTTGGGGTAAACTCCAGGAGCTGGTGATGGACAGGGAGGCCTGGCATGCTGCAGTCCTTGGAGTCACAAAGAGCTGGACATGACTGAGTGACTGAACTGAACTGAGGGACTCATGGGTACTTATTTTGTAGTTTGGATTATAATCCAATACTATTTTTTTGTTGCCAGAATTGTTTCAGACATTAGAAACTCTTTCAGTTGGCTCGTATCTCTTTGACATAACCTCTTTAATGTAGTTTTTTTCTTTTTTTTAACTTCCTCGATTTTTTGGCACTACAGACACTCTTGGACACTACTTGCCCCAGTCCTAGAATCAGACATTTCTTTAAGGACCGCTGGTTTCTTCTGTTGGAAAATGGTATCCAAACCAAGATCTAGTACTAGGTATGCTCACTGCTACTGGTGCGGGTGGTGGGTGGGGGTGGTGGTCATTTCTTCTGGGGCCTCTTGGCTGATAGAACAAGAAAATGTATGAGGTATGCTAACTCATATATATACAGACATCTGTAAGTATTTCTATATGTAACCATCTGTATCTATATCTATATTAAACTAAAGATGAGTTCATACTGACATCTCCAACTCTAACTCATTACCACATGGATCACTGTGGCCTCCTCCCTGTAAATTCCCACTCTAACAGAGTGAAATCTGGCTCCCAACATCTATATTCTGACTCGTTCAATCCCAGTATACATTTATAGTGACTTCAGAATTATTGACTTCCAACACTCCTATAAAGAGTAACTTTATTGAGTGAAGTGCTTATGTGAAGTTCCTTTTGCCTTTCGTTTTACAGATGCACTAGGTCAGCACCTTTTCTCTCCACCCTCTTTCCCGAGACTGTGCTATCCATTTATAATACAGGGAGAATACAAGAGAGAATCTCCCTGTCTTTTCATTCTGTTAATAGCATCTTTTGCAGAGCATACGTTTTAAACTTTAATAAAGTCCAACTTACCTTTTTTTTTTTCCTTTTATGGCTTGTGTATTTAAAAACTCTATATTCCATCCCATGCTCCCCTAACCTGATTTTTTAAAAAAATTGCATACTTAAGGTTCATTCTGTGTGCTGTAAATTTCTATGAGTTTTTAAAAATGCATGATGTCATGTATCCACTATTAAAGTATGACACAGAATAGTTCCACTGCTCTAAAAATCTTCTGTGCATTGTATATTAATTCATTCCCCTCTACTCTCCCTTAAACCCTGGCAGACATTGACCCTTTTTCTATTTCTATAGTTTTGTCATTTACAAAACATTATAAAATTGGAATCATACAGCTTGTGGCCTTTTCAGACTGATTTCTTTCACTTAACAGTATGTTTTTAAGATTCCATGTCTCTTCATGCTTACTAGCCCATTTCTTTTTATTGATGAATGCATTACTTCACTGCGTGGATGTATCAGTTTCTCTCTTCATCTACTAAAGGGCATCTTGGTTGTTTTTAGTTTTTGGCAGTTATGAATAAAGTGACTGTATAGACTCATATGCAGGCTTTTGTGTTTATTTAAGTTTTCAAATTAGTTGGGTAAATATCCAGGAGGGCAATTGACAGATCATATGGTAAGATCATGTTTAGTCTTGTAAGAAACTGCTAAGCTTTCTTCTAAAGGGGCTGCACCCTTTTGCCTTCTTACCAACAATGAAAGAGTTCTTACTGCTCTGCATCATTACTAATCTTTGGTGTTGCTAGTTTTTTGGATTTTAGCCGTCCTAACTGAGCGCCGAAGAATTGATGCTTTTGAACTGTGGTGTTGGAGAAGACTCTTGAGAGTCCCTTGGACTGCAAGGAGATCCAACAAGTCCATTCTGAAGGAGATCAGCCCTGGGACTTCTTTGGAAGGAATGATGCTAAAGCTGAAACTCCAATACTTTGGCCACCTCATGAGAAGAGTTGACTCACTGGAAAAGACTCTGATGCTGGGAGGGATTCGGGGCAGGAGGAGAAGGGGACGACTGAGAATGAGATGGCTGGATGGCATCACGGACTCGATGGACGTGAGTCTGAGTGAACTCCGGGAGATGGTGATGGACAGGGAGGCCTGGCGTGCTGTGATTCATGGGGTCGCTAAGAGTGGAACACGACTGAGCGACTAAACTGAACTGAAGAGTTTTGTAATGGTATGCTATTGTTTTAATTTGCAATTCCGTAATGGGAAATGATGTTGAACATTTAAAAAAATATGCTTATTTTCCATTTGTATATTTTCTTTTTTTCCATTTGTTGAACATTTTATTGGAATTTCTCTTTTTCATACACATGCTCATAAGAAAACTTTATTTCTTTCTGATGTCATACTATTTTTCTCCATTTCTTATGGGGGCATGTCCTTTGAGAATCTTCCCAGTAGAATTACAGAGTTATCTCTGGGAAACTTTAATTTTTTTTTTTTTTTTTACTTTTTATCACTTCATAAAAGTTTTAGCTTATCTTTTTCTTTAAAAAAAATGTCATCCACCACACCATTTAAATAATAGATATTTGCCTTCTGCTTCTGACTTATATTGTGACCATACTACATATTCTAGGTTTAGCATTTTGTGGAATTCAGTGAAGTTTCGTCTTTCTTGTGGCTGCATAGTTTTCCATTGAAGATGCATTTATTTGTCTTTAAATTTTTAGTTTTTAAATTATGAAAGTATAATAATACATTTTCAAGAGACTTGAAAAATACAGAACAAAGTTACAGGTAGCTCCACTATATATTATAATTATTTTTTAAGTAGATAAAGTTTTTAGTTGGAGTTTCAATATCAAGTTCTCAAAAATTAATAGAATGAATGGGCAGGAAAGTAGATGTATTTAGTAGACCTGAAAAGCACTATGAATCAATTCAACACAATTAAAATTTATACATTTTTCACGCAATAGCAGGATATAAATTCAATTCAAGTTCCCATAGACTATAAATCAGGAGACACTGGAACATATCCAGAGACATAAACTGAGGTGCAAAAATTTTATGGTCTAAAGGTACTGAAATCATACAGAGTCTGTTCTCTTAACACTGTGGAATTATGTTAGAAATCAATATCAAACAATATTTGAAAATAACCCATATATTTTCAGGTGCAATGTGACATTTACCAAGACAGATCTTTGACTTAGCCATTGGAAGCCTCAATAAAATTAAAAGACTGAAAAAACACAAAGAGTCACTACAGAGAAGAAAGTATTTAAATGAGAAATTAATATCAAAAAAGATACTTTAAAAACCCCATGTATTTGGAAATTAAATGTTCACTTTTAAAAGATGGGTGTATCTATATCACTGTTTACAATAGCAAGGACCTGGAAGCAACCTAGATATCCATCAGCAGACAAATGGATAAGAGATTTGTGGTACATATACACAATAGAATATTACTCAGCTATAAAAAAAAGAATGCATTTGAGTCAGTTCTAATGAGGTGGATGAAACAGGAGCCTATCACACAGAGTGAAGTAAGTCAGACAAACACCAATACAGTACATTAACGCATATATATGGAATTTAGAAAGACAATAACGATGATCCTATTTGCAAGGCAGCAAAAGAGACACAGATGTAAAAAACAGACTTTTGGACTATGTGGGAGAAGGGGAGGGTGGGATGATTTCAGAGAATAGCATTGAAACATGTATATTACCATATGTAACATAGATGACCAGTGCTAGTTCAAAGCATGAAGCAGGGGACTCACAGTCAGTGATCAGGCACAACCCAGAGGGATGGGATGGAGAAGGAGGTGTCGGGGCGGGGGGGGGTTCAGGATGGGAGGATACATGTATACCTGTGGCTGATTCATGTCGATGTATGCACATCCACCACAATAATGTAAAGTAATTCACTTCCAATTAAAATAAATAAATTAATTTTTAAAAGATGGGTGTATCTAAGAAGCCATACAAGGAAAATTAGAAAACACTTGTAACAGAAAAAAAAATAAAAAGAGAATTTATCAGAATTTGTTGCATGCAGATGAAGCTGGTCAATGCAACTAAATTCAATGTAGAATCTTAAATAAGATATGAAAACAAATAATGGATACTAGCATAAAATTTTGTGAAGTTTGAACAAAATCTGTACTTTATTTAATTGTACTGTATCACATATTAATTTCCTATTCTTTTTTACATTTCTTCGTATTCTCAGAATTGGACTAAAAGTTTCAAGACTTACTCAATTTTTTAAAATCACTAAAATAAGCATTCTAGACATCTAGCAGTAATACTAGATGCCAGAATAAATTCAACTATATCAAGTTTTCAGTTGAGTATAAATTAGAAATCTAGCATTCTATTCATACTTAGTCAAACAAGTGGAACCAAAATGTCATAAATTTTTAGCTAAGTAAAAATTCATAAGTTTTCTAATATATATATTTTACATACTATTTAAAGTTCCCTGGTGGCTCCAATGGTAAAGAATTTGCTTGAATGCAGGAGACCTGGGTTTGATCCCTAGCTCGGGAAGATCCCTTGGAGAAGGAAATAACATACCATACCAGTATTCTTGCCTGGAGAATTCCATGGACAGAGGAGCCTGGTGGGCTACAGTCCATGGGGTTGCAAAGAGTTGGACATCACTGAGTGACACACACACACATGCTATGTATATGTCTGTATGTTGTATACACAAAGTTTTCTACTAAACTTGAAAAAGGCTTGAGAAAGAAAAACAGAAAAAAAAAAGAGATGGAAAAATTGGAAAACAAACTAAATGAAATGGGAGTCCTGAATATGAAATAGAAAAAGTGAAACAAACTAGATATAAGTAAAAGATCATCATGTAGTCCAGTTGTTTTAAACAAGGCTCCTCATTATAATCACATCTGGAGCATTGGCAAAAAAAAAAAAAAAGAGGCAATACCTGGGCATTTGTATTCTTCAAAATATTCCAAGATAGTTCTAATGTTGTTGTTCAGTCACTGAGTCATGTCTGACTCTTTGCAGCCCCATGAGCTGCAGCATGCCAGGCTTCCCAGCTTCCCTGTCCTTCACCGTCTCCCCAAGCTTGCTCAAACTTATGTCCATTGAGTCAGTGATGCCATCCAACCATCTCATCCTCTGTCGTTCCCTTCTCCTGCTGCCTTCAATCTTTCCCAGCATCAGGGTCTTTTCTAATGAGTTGGCTCTTTGCATCAGGTGGCCAAAGTATTGGAGCTTCAGCTTCAGCATCAGTCCTTCCAGTGAATATTCAGGAGTGATTTCCTTTAGGATTGACTGGTTTGATCTCCCTGCAGTCCAAGTGACTCTCAAGAGTCTTCTCCAACACCACAGTTCAAAAGCACTAATTCTTCAGCACTCAGCCTTCTTTGGTCCAACTCTGAATTCCATCCTTGGCTACTGGAAAAACCGTAACTTTGACTTATACAGACCTTTGTTGGCAAAGTAGTGTCTTTGCTTTTTAAAATGCTGTGCATGTTGATGTGTGGCAAAGCGAGTACAATATTGTAAAGTAATAATAATAATAATAAAATGCTGTCTAGGTTTGTCAGATGTTTTAATATACATCTGAATTTTAAAAAATGATTACAGATTTTTCTATTAAGTGGTAGTTTTGGTGATATAGAATCCTATTATTTTCTATAAGCCAATCATGATACAATGGTATTAAAACAATAATAGTTACATGGAAATAGGAGCCTGGCAGACCACAGTGAGTGGAGACGCAGAGTCAGACATGACTGAGCGACTAAGCACAGCATAGCACAGTTGCATAATCACAATAGTAAAAGATGTTTATCAGTTTCCACAATCAATAGCTAGACCCCCAAGATACACTTGCAAGCCATATGGAAACACAATTAACCTAACAATATAATTGCATACAATGGGGGGGGTTAAGTAGGGTGATGTGTAAGTGAAAGTGCATATATGCACATGTTTTTACCCATCCATCCAGTCTATGTCTTTGGGTTTACATTTACATTTAAGATAATTATCGATATGTATGATTCTATGACCACTTTCTTCATTGTTTTTGGTTTATTTTGTGTAGGTGTTTTCCTTCACTTGTGTTTTCTGCCAAGAGAAGTTCATTTAGTGTTTGTTGTAAAGATGGTTTGATGGTGCTGAACTATCTTAACTTTTGCTTGTCTGGAAAGCTTTTGATTTCTCCATCAAATATGAATGAGAGTCTTCTTGGCTGGAATATTCTTGGTTATAGGTTCTTCCTTTTTATCAGATTGAACATATAATGACATTTCCTTCTGGGTTGTAGAGATTCTGTTGAGAAATCAGCTGATAGCCTTATACAAGTTTCCTTGTATGTTATCTGTTGTTTTTCCCTTGTTGCTTTTGGTATTTTACCTTTGTCTTTAATTTTTGTCAGTTTGATTACTATGTGTCAGTTGGTAAAGAATCCACCTGCAATGCAGGAGACCCCAGTTCAATTCCTGAGCCAGAAGATCTGCTGGAGAAGGGATAGGCTACCCATTCCAGTGTTCTTGGGCTTCCCATGTGGCTCAGCTGGTAAAGAATCCGGCTGCAATGCTGGGGGCCTGGGCTCAACCCCTGGGTTGGGAAGATCCCCTGGAGAAGGAGAAGTTTACCCAATTCAGTATTCTGGCCCAGAGAATTCCATGGACTGTATAGTCCATGGGGTCACAAAGAGTCAAACACGACTGAGCGATTTCCATTTTCACTGGTGTGTTTCTCCTTGAATTTATCCTGCCTGGGACTCTCTGTGCTGCCTGGACTTGGCTGACTATTTTGTTCCATGTTAAGGTAGTTTCCAGCTATTATTTCTTCAAATATTTTCTCTTGTCCTTTCTCTCTCTCTGTTCGCTTTCTGGGATCCCTAAGATGTAAATGCTGGTACGTTTAATGTTGTCCCAGAGGTCTCAGGGTTTTTTTTTTTTTTTCCTTCATTCTTTTTCCTAGATTCTGTTCTGTGGCACTGATCAATTCTGTTCTCCAGGTCCCTTATCTGTTCTTCAGTATCTGTTATTCTGCTTAGTCAGTTCAGTCACTCAGTCGTGTCCAACTCTTTGCGACCCATGGACTGCAGCACACCAGGCTTCCCTGTCCATCACCAACTGCGGGGGCTTACTCACACATGTCCATTGAGTTGGTAATGCCATCCAATCATCTCACCCTCTCTTGTCCACTTCTCATCCCACCTTCAATCTTTCCCAGCATCAGGGTCTTTTCAAATGAGTCAGCTCTCGTATCAAATGGCCAACTATTGGAGCTTCAGCTTCAGCATCAGTCTTTCCAATGAATATTTAGGACTGATTTCCTTTAGGATTAACTGGTTGGATCTCCTGGCAGTCCAAGGGACTCTCAAGAGTCATCTCCAACACCACAGTTCAAAAGCATCACTTCTTCAGTGCTCAGCTTTCTTTGTAGTCCAACTCTCACATCCATATATGACTACTGGAAAAACCAAAGCTTTGACTAGACAGACCTTTGTTTGCAAAGTAATATCTCTGCTTTTAAAATATGCTGCCTAAGTTGGTCACAGCTTTTCTTCCAAGGGGCAAGCATCTTTTAATTTCATGACTGCAGTCACCATCTGCAGTGATTTTGGAGTCCCCCAAAATAAAGTCTGTAATTTACCATTGTTTCCCTGTCTATTTGCCATGAAGTGATGGAACTGGATGCCATGATCTTAGTTTTCTGAATGTTGAGTTTTAAGCCACTTTTTCACTCTCCTCTTTCACTTTCATCAAGAGGCTCTTTAGTTCTTTTTTGCTTTCTGCCATAAGGGTGGTGTCATCTGCATATCTGAAGTTATTGATATTTCTCCTGGCAATCTTGATTCCAGCTTGTGATGCATCCAGTCTAGCGTTTCTCATGGTGTACTCTGCATATAAGTTAAATAAGCAGGGTGACAGTATATAGCCTTGATGCACTCTTTTCCTGATTTGGAACCAGTTTGGTGTTCCTTGTCCAGTTCTAACTGTTGCTTCTTGACCTGCATACAGATTTCTCAAGAGGCAGGTTAGGTGGTCTGGTATTCCCATCTCTTAAAGAATTTTCTTCAGTTTTTGTGATCCACACAGTCAAAGGCTTTGGCATAGCCAATAAAGCAGTAATAGATGTTTTTCTGGAACTCTCTTGCTTTTTCGATGATCCAGCGGATGTTGGCAATTTGATCTCTGGTTCCTATACCTTTTCTAAATCTCCCTTGAACATCTGGAAGTTCATGGTTCACACTGTTGAAGCCTGGCTTGGAGAATTTTGAGCATTACTTTACTAGTGTGTGAGATGAGTACAATTGTGTGCTAGTTTGAACATTCTTTGGCATTGCCTTTCTTTGGGATTGGAATGAAAACTGACCTTTTCCAGTCCTGTGGCCACTGCTGAGGTTTCCATATTTGCTGGCATGTTGAATGCAGCACTTTCACAGCATCTCATCAGTCTTTCCAATGAATATTTAGGACTGATTTCCTTTAGGATTAACTGGTTGGATCTCCTGGCAGTCCAAGGGACTCTCAAGAGTCATCTCCAACACCACAGTTCAAAAGCATCACTTCTTCAGTGCTCAGCTTTCTTTGTAGTCCAACTCTCACATCCATATATGACTACTGGAAAAACCAAAGCTTTGACTAGACAGACCTTTGTTTGCAAAGTAATATCTCTGCTTTTAAAATATGCTGCCTAAGTTGGTCACAGCTTTTCTTCCAAGGGGCAAGCATCTTTTAATTTCATGACTGCAGTCACCATCTGCAGTGATTTTGGAGTCCCCCAAAATAAAGTCTGTAATTTACCATTGTTTCCCTGTCTATTTGCCATGAAGTGATGGAACTGGATGCCATGATCTTAGTTTTCTGAATGTTGAGTTTTAAGCCACTTTTTCACTCTCCTCTTTCACTTTCATCAAGAGGCTCTTTAGTTCTTTTTTGCTTTCTGCCATAAGGGTGGTGTCATCTGCATATCTGAAGTTATTGATATTTCTCCTGGCAATCTTGATTCCAGCTTGTGATGCATCCAGTCTAGCGTTTCTCATGGTGTACTCTGCATATAAGTTAAATAAGCAGGGTGACAGTATATAGCCTTGATGCACTCTTTTCCTGATTTGGAACCAGTTTGGTGTTCCTTGTCCAGTTCTAACTGTTGCTTCTTGACCTGCATACAGATTTCTCAAGAGGCAGGTTAGGTGGTCTGGTATTCCCATCTCTTAAAGAATTTTCTTCAGTTTTTGTGATCCACACAGTCAAAGGCTTTGGCATAGCCAATAAAGCAGTAATAGATGTTTTTCTGGAACTCTCTTGCTTTTTCGATGATCCAGCGGATGTTGGCAATTTGATCTCTGGTTCCTATACCTTTTCTAAATCTCCCTTGAACATCTGGAAGTTCATGGTTCACACTGTTGAAGCCTGGCTTGGAGAATTTTGAGCATTACTTTACTAGTGTGTGAGATGAGTACAATTGTGTGCTAGTTTGAACATTCTTTGGCATTGCCTTTCTTTGGGATTGGAATGAAAACTGACCTTTTCCACTCCTGTGGCCACTGCTGAAGTTTCCATATTTGCTGGCATGTTGAATGCAGCACTTTCACAGCATCATCTTTTAGGATTTGAAAAAGCTCAAATGGAATTCCATCACCTCCACTAGCTTTGTTCATCGCAATGCTTCCTAAGGCCCACTTGACTTCACATTCCAGGATGCCTGGCTTTAGGTGAGTGATCACACCTTTGTGATTATATGGGTTCATGAAGATATTTTTTGAATAGTTCTTCTGTATATTCTTGCCACCTCTTCTTAATATCTTCTACTTCTGTTAGGTCCATACCATTTCTGTTCTTTATTGTGCCCATCTTTGCATGAAATGTTCCCTTGGTATCTCTAATTTTCTTGAAGAGAGCGCTAGTCTTTCCGATTCTATTATTTTCCTCTATTTCTTTGCATTGATCACTGAGGAAGGCTTTCTTATCTCTCTTTGCTATTCTTTGGAACTCTGCATTCAAATGGGTATATCTTTCCTCTTCTCCTTTGCCTTTCACTTCTCTTGTTTTCACAGCTATTTGTAAGGCCTCCTCAGACAACCATTTTTTTTTTCCCCTTTTTGCATTTCTTTTTCTTGGGGATGGTCAAGATCACTGCCTCTTATACAATGTCATGAACCTCCATCCTTAGTTCTTCAGGCATTCTATCAGATCTAATCCCTTGAATCTATTTGTCATTTCCACTGTATAATCATAAAGGATTTGATTTAGGTCATCCCTGAATGGTCTAGTGGTTTTCCCTACTTTCTTCAATTTAAGTCTGAATTTGGCATTAAGGAGTTCATGGTCTGAGCCACAGTCAGATTCTGGTCTTATTTTTGCTGAGCGTATAGAGCTTCTCCATCTTTGGCTGCAAAGAATATAATCAGTCTGATTTCGGTGTTGACCATCTGGTGATGTCCATGTGTAGAGTCTTCTCTTGTGCTGTTGGAAGAGGGTGTTTGGTATTGATTCCTTCTAGTGCATTGTTCATCTCTGCTTGTTCAGTCTCCTGTGGGATCACTACTCTTTTCCCCTGGGTCCTGGTTTGCACAAGATTTTGTTTGTCCCCTCCAAGAGTAGAGTCTTGGTTTCCCCCAGTCCTGTGGAAGTCCTGTAATCAAATCCCACAGGTCTTCAAAGTCAAATTCCCTGGGGGTTCCTGATCTCTTTGCTGGATCTCCAGGCTGGGAAGCCTGATGTGGGGTATTACTCTTCTTTGGTGTTTCTCTCCAGTTTGTGGGTTGCCTACCTGGAGGGTATGGGTCTTCATTTTATCATGATTTGTGCCCCTCCTACCATCTCATCGCAGCTTCTCTTTTGTCTTTGGATGTGGAGTATCTTTTTTTTTTTTTTTGGTGGGTTCCAGTGTCCTCATGTCAATGGTTGTTTAAGAACTAGTTGGAACTTTGTTTTCATGTTTTCTTTAACGAGGTATCTATTCAGATAATTTGCCCTTTTCAAGTTTAGCTTATTTGTTGCATTATTACTAAGTTTAAACACTTTATGTATTTTGGCTACAAGGTCTTTATCAGATATGTGTTGAAAATATTTTCTCCCAGTCTGTGGCTTGTCCTTTCATTTTGTTAATAATATCTTTTGTAGAGCATAAGTTTTAAACTTTAATGAAATCCAACTTACCATCTTTTTCTTTTATGGATTGTGCTTTAGGAGCTATGTTTAAAAACTCATCACCAAACCTATGGTCACTTAGATTTTCTTCTCTGCGGTTTCTTTTTTGTGGCAATTTAATAATTTTTACACTTTATATTTAGGTCTATAATCCATTTTGAAACAGGTGTAAAGTCTATGTCTAGATTTTTTTTTTTTTTTTTGCATCTGGATGTTGAATTGTTCCAGGACCATTTGTTGAAAAGACTATCTTTACTGACTTGGCTTTACTCCTTTTATAGAGAATGGTTGGCTATATTTGTGTTGGTCTATTTCTGGGCTCTTTATTCTGTCCCATTAATCTATGTGTCTATTCACTCACCAATGCCACATTGCCTTCATTTTTGTAGCTTTATAGTAACTCTTGAATTTGGGTGGCGTCAGCTCTCCAACTTTGCTCTTTCCAGTGTTATTTTGGCTCTTCTGGATGTTTTGCCTGTTCATGTAGAAGCATTTATCAATATCTACAAAATACTTGCTGAAATTTTGATTGAGATTTCATTGAATATGTAGATAATGTTGGGAAGAATTAATATCTTAATAATATTGAGGTTTTTAATCCATGTACATGGAATATTCATTTGTTTAGATTTTTGATTTTTTATCAGAGTTTCATAGTTTTATAAATAGATACTACATATGTTTATTAGATTTATACTCAAGTCTTCTTTTGACTGCTTTTAAAATGGTATTATGCTTTTAACATGGGCTTCCCACTTGGCTCAGTGGTGAAGAATCCGCCTGCCAATGCAGGAGATGTAAGAGATCCGGGTTCAATCCCTGGGTCGGGAAGATGCCCTGGAAAAGGAAGTGGTAACCCACGCCAGTATTCTTGCCTGGAAAATTCCATGGACAGAGAAGCCTGGTGGGCTACAGTCCATGGGGTCACAGAGTCTGAAATGACTGAGCACAGCAGCAGCATATTTTTAGCTTTAAATTCTATTCATTATTAGTGTAGGGAAAGTAACTGATTTTTGAACATTAACCTTGTAACCTCCAACCTAATGAGTTTCAGTGGTCTTTGTATTGATTCTTTGTGATTTTCTATAAAAAAATCATATTGGAAAACAAAGTCTATCTTTCCAATCTTCACACTTTTTACTTTCCATTCTTGTCTTATTTAATTTGCTAGGACTACCAGTACAATATTGAAAAGAAGCGGTGAGAAGGAATATACTTGCCTTGGTCTCAGTCTTTGGGGGAAAACATCCAGTTTCTCACTACTATACATGATGTTAGCTGTAGGATTTTTATAAATATTCTCTATCAAATTGAGAAAATTCCCCTTTATTTCCAGTGTGCTGAGAGTTTTTATTGTGAATGGGTGTTGGATTTGTTGATTGTTTATTCTGGATCAATTGATATAGGTATATAATTTTTCTTTAACCTATTGAAGTGATGGATTATTTTAATTCACTTCTGAATGTTGAAACAGCTTGCCCACCTAGAATAAATGTTACTTGACCCTGGTCTAGTCAAGGCTATGGTTTTTCCAGTAGCCATGTATGGGTGTGAGAGTTGGACTATAAAGAGAGCTGAGTGCTGAAGAATTGATGCTTTTGAACTGTGGTGTTGGAGATGACTCTTGAGAGTCCCTTGAAGTGCAAGGAGGTCCAACCAGTCCATCAGTCCTGGCTGTTCATTTTTTTTTTTTTTTTTTGCATCTGGATGTTGAATTGTTCCAGGACCATTTGTTGAAAAGACTATCTTTACTGACTTGGCTTTACTCCTTTTATAGAGAATGGTTGGCTATATTTGTGTTGGTCTATTTCTGGGCTCTTTATTCTGTCCCATTAATCTATGTGTCTATTCACTCACCAATGCCACATTGCCTTCATTTTTGTAGCTTTATAGTAACTCTTGAATTTGGGTGGCGTCAGCTCTCCAACTTTGCTCTTTCCAGTGTTATTTTGGCTCTTCTGGATGTTTTGCCTGTTCATGTAGAAGCATTTATCAATATCTACAAAATACTTGCTGAAATTTTGATTGAGATTTCATTGAATATGTAGATAATGTTGGGAAGAATTAATATCTTAATAATATTGAGGTTTTTAATCCATGTACATGGAATATTCATTTGTTTAGATTTTTGATTTTTTATCAGAGTTTCATAGTTTTATAAATAGATACTACATATGTTTATTAGATTTATACTCAAGTCTTCTTTTGACTGCTTTTAAAATGGTATTATGCTTTTAACATGGGCTTCCCACTTGGCTCAGTGGTGAAGAATCCGCCTGCCAATGCAGGAGATGTAAGAGATCCGGGTTCAATCCCTGGGTCGGGAAGATGCCCTGGAAAAGGAAGTGGTAACCCACGCCAGTATTCTTGCCTGGAAAATTCCATGGACAGAGAAGCCTGGTGGGCTACAGTCCATGGGGTCACAGAGTCTGAAATGACTGAGCACAGCAGCAGCATATTTTTAGCTTTAAATTCTATTCATTATTAGTGTAGGGAAAGTAACTGATTTTTGAACATTAACCTTGTAACCTCCAACCTAATGAGTTTCAGTGGTCTTTGTATTGATTCTTTGTGATTTTCTATAAAAAAATCATATTGGAAAACAAAGTCTATCTTTCCAATCTTCACACTTTTTACTTTCCATTCTTGTCTTATTTAATTTGCTAGGACTACCAGTACAATATTGAAAAGAAGCGGTGAGAAGGAATATACTTGCCTTGGTCTCAGTCTTTGGGGGAAAACATCCAGTTTCTCACTACTATACATGATGTTAGCTGTAGGATTTTTATAAATATTCTCTATCAAATTGAGAAAATTCCCCTTTATTTCCAGTGTGCTGAGAGTTTTTATTGTGAATGGGTGTTGGATTTGTTGATTGTTTATTCTGGATCAATTGATATAGGTATATAATTTTTCTTTAACCTATTGAAGTGATGGATTATTTTAATTCACTTCTGAATGTTGAAACAGCTTGCCCACCTAGAATAAATGTTACTTGACCCTGGTCTAGTCAAGGCTATGGTTTTTCCAGTAGCCATGTATGGGTGTGAGAGTTGGACTATAAAGAGAGCTGAGTGCTGAAGAATTGATGCTTTTGAACTGTGGTGTTGGAGATGACTCTTGAGAGTCCCTTGAAGTGCAAGGAGGTCCAACCAGTCCATCAGTCCTGGCTGTTCATTGGAAGGACTGATGTTGAAGCTGAAACTCCAATATTCTGGCCACCTGATGTGAAGAGCTGACTCATTTGAGAAGACCCTGATGTTGGGAAAGATTGAAGGCAGGAGGGGAAGGGGATGACAGAGGATGAGATGGTTGGATGGCATCACCGACTCAATGGACATGAGTTTGGGTAAACTCTGGGAGTTGGTGATTGACAGGGAGGCCTGGAGTGCTGCGGTTCATGGGGTTGCAGAGTTGGCCATGACTGAGTGACTGAACTGAACTCACCCTGGTCTACAATTCTTTTTATACATTGTTGGATTTGATTTGCTAATATTTTGTTGAGGATTTTTTATCTATGCTCATGAGAGATATTGGTCTTTGTTCTTTCTTGTAATGTCTTTCTTGGGTTTTAGTATTAAGGTAATAGTTAAAAAGCTGGCTTGAAACTCAACATTCAAAAAACTAAGATCATGGCATCTGGACCCATCATGTCATGGGAAATAGAAGGGGAAAAAGTGGAAGCAGTGACAGATTTTATTTTCTTGGGCTCCAAAATCACTGTGGATGGTAACTGCAGTCATGAAATTAAGATGCTTTCTCCTTGGAAGGAAAGCTATGACAAACCTAGAGAGTGTATTAAAAAGCAGAGACATCATTTTGCTGACAAAGGTCCGGATAGTTAAAGCTATGATTTTCCCAGTAGTTGTGTAAGGATGTGAGAACTGGACCATAAAGAAGTCTGAGCACCGAAGCACTGATGCTTTCAAGTTATGATGCTGAAAAAGACTCTTGAGGGTCCTTTGAATTGCAAGGAGATCAAACCAATCAATCCTAAAGAAAATCAACCCTGGATAGTCATTGGAAGGACTGATGCTGAAGCTGAAACTCCAATACTTTGGCCATCTGATGCGAAGAGCTGACTCATNAGCACTGATGCTTTCAAGTTATGATGCTGAAAAAGACTCTTGAGGGTCCTTTGAATTGCAAGGAGATCAAACCAATCAATCCTAAAGAAAATCAACCCTGGATAGTCATTGGAAGGACTGATGCTGAAGCTGAAACTCCAATACTTTGGCCATCTGATGCGAAGAGCTGACTCATTGGAAAAGACCTTTGATGCTGGGAAAGATTGAAGGCAAAAGGAGAAGAAGGCAGCAGAGGATGAAATGGCTGGATGGCATCACCAATGAGAATTTGAACAAACTCCAGGAGATAGCAGAGGACAGAGGAGTGTGGTGTGCCACAGCCCATTGTTGTCGCTCAGTCACCCAGGTGTGTCTGACTCTGCGACCTCATGGACTGCAGTATGCCCGGCTTCCCTGTCCTTCACCATCTCCTGACGGTTGATCAAACTGATGTCCATTGAGTCAGTGATGCCATCCAACCATCCCATCCTCTGTCATCCCCTTCTCCTCCTACCTTCAATTTTTTCTCAGCATCATGAGTTAGCTCTTCACATGAGGTGGCCCAAATATTGGAGTTTCGTCTTCAGCATCAGTCCTTCCAATGAATACTCAGGATTGATTTCTTTTAGGATTTACTGGTTTGATCTCCATACAGGCTAAGGGACTCTCAAGAGTCTTCTCCAACATCACAGTTCAAAAGGACCCATTTTTCAGTGTTCAGCCTTCTTTATGGTCCAACTCTCAATTCCATCTATGACTACTGGAAAAACCATAGCTTTGACTTATACAGACCTTTGTTTGCAAAGTGATGTCTCTGCTTTTTAATACATTGTCTAAGTTTGTTAGAGCTTTTTTCCCCAAGAAGCAAGCGTCTTTTAATTTTGTGGCTGCAGTTACCATCTGTAGTGATTTTGGAGGCTGATTAAAGTCTGTCACTGTTTCCATTTTTCCCTTCTATTTGCCTTAAAGTGATGGAATAGAATGCTATGATCTTTATTTTTTGAATGTTGTTTCAAGCCAGCTTTTTCACTGTCTTCTTTCACCTTTATAAAGAGGCTCCTGAGTTCCTCTTCACTTTTTGCCATGAGGGTGGTGTCATTTGCATATCTTAGGTTATTGATATTTCTCCTGACAATCCTGTTTCCAGCTTGTGCTTCATCCAGCCCGAGTTTTCCATGATATACTCTGCATATAAGTGAAGTAAGCAGGGTGGCAATATACAGCCTTGACACACTCCTTTCCCAATTTGGAACCAACCCATTTTCCATCCCCAGTTTTAACTGTTGCTTCTTGACCTGCATATAGATTTCTCAAGAGACAGATAAGATGGTCTGGTATTCCCATCTCTTTAAGAAATTTCCAGTTTGTTGTGATCCACACAGGCAAAGGCTTTAGCATAGACAATGAAGCAGTACATATTTTTCTGGAATTCTGTTGCTTTTGCTATGATCCAGTGCCGACTAAGGTCCTTCTAGTCAAGGCTATGGTTTTTCCTGTGGTCATGTAAGAATGTGAGAGTTGGACTATGAAGAAGGCTGAGCGCCGAAGAATTGATGCTTTTGAACTGTGGTGTTGGAGAAGACTCTTGAGAGTCCCTTGGACTGCAAGGAGATCCAACCAGTCCATTCTGAAGGAGATCAACCCTGGGATTTCTTTGGAAGGAATGATGCTAAAGCTGAAACTCCAGTACTTTGGCCACCTCATGCGAAGAGTTGACTCATTGGAAAAGACTCTGATGCTGGGAGGGACTGGGGGCAGGAGGAGAAGGGGACGACCAAGGATGAGATGGCTGGATGGCATCATGGACTCGATGGACGTGAGTCTGAGTGAACTCCGGGAGATGGTGATGGACAGGGAGGCCTGTCGTGCTGCGATTCATGGGGTCGCAAAGAGTCGGACACGACTGAGCGACTGAACTGAACTGAACTGAAGCCTACATTCTTCATGTATTGTAGGCCAAATCAGTAAGCTGAACATCTTAAACTTACTCAAACATCTAAATAATATCTTTATAAAACTGGATGAAAAATATAATGCCATTCATTAGTGATTTATTCCATATTTGAAAGAGAAGTAATTACATTTAACATGTTTCTTCTCATTGAATAAATATCATTTACTTTTTCTAATTGTTAATTTGTAAATTAATCCATTGATTTTTCTTTCTTCAAATATTGTTGCCACTGAAAGCACAGAATAAAAATATTGAATCTTTCCAGAATGAATTAGGTGCTATTACTTCATTTGTCAAAAACAAAGAGAGACTTGGAGTGATTCCAGCAGTATACTGAGACAACTCACTTCTGACAGTCAATTGATAAATATTAAGAAAGTTTTTAAGGTACAGTAATATTCAATTCAGCCTATATGGGAACATTTAAACCCAGAATCAGTAAACACTATAAATTATGATTTTTAAAACTTACTCATTTGGTTCTTTTACCAGCATATCACTGCTAATCACCACCTCAAAGTGTGAAACCAGAGCACATCTTAATTAGCATGTAAAAACTATCATCTCTTAGAGGCAGAGGGCAAAAAATTGAGGCTCAGGTCCATGAGTTAATTATAAA
The DNA here is from genome assembly GCA_006410675.1 of Oreotragus oreotragus. Lineage (NCBI taxonomy): Eukaryota > Metazoa > Chordata > Mammalia > Artiodactyla > Bovidae > Oreotragus > Oreotragus oreotragus. The sequence goes on from SJYX01017791.1 coordinate 308,409, forward strand.
AGTAGCTGAGCTCCAGAAATACGAATTTGCATATCTAACAAGTCTGTTACCCCAGGGTCAGAGTTTTGATTGGGAAGGAGTTAGATGCTGAGATTCATAATAGGGACATCTGGCTAAACCACTCAGAAATACTGAATCCCATATACCCTCTGAGCCTCCTGATGTGGTCTACCAGTTTTAGGTAAAGATATAGATGTGTGTGTGCTCAGTCACTCAGTCGTGTCTGAGTCCTTGCAACCACAAGGACTGTAGCCCACCAGGCTCCTCTGTCCATGGAATTTTCCAGGCAAGAATAATGGAGTGGCTTTCCATTGCATTCTCCATTGGATCTTTCCAACTCAAGGGTCAAACCAGAATTTCTTGCATTTCCTGCACTGGCAGGCAGATTCTGTACACTGTGCCACCTGGAAAGCCCTGAAAGATGTAGACACCACATTCCAAATTAGAGATGATCAGAACCAGAGTGATAAAGTGAATTGGATCAATGGTTCCCATTGTCATGTATCTACCTGCATTCCACCTTTCTTGTAGTCTGTTTTTTCCATGCAATGTTATTCAAGATCTGTGTCAGAGGAGGTAGCCCTGACTTTCATTACTGGATCAGTAGTGCTTTCACTTAGTTTTGCGTCTTCAGAGGCTGCTGTGACCAGCTGACCAAGACAGAGAAAGGCCAAGAGTGGGTCAGGGACAGATCTGATTTGTGTGTACATCCTTAAAATGAGCTATATTATGGTAGGCTGATTCTTGAGGATATTCATGGTAGAAATTCTTTCAAAGAACAGTAGACCTGGTCATTACATTTGTGTTTAAAGAGAAGCAGGTTAAAGTAAGAATATATAAATAAGCCATGGGTAGAATTGGACTAACATGAAAAGTGACTATGCATAATAGCAAATCCAAGATTTGGAGTTAGCAAACTGAAGATCCAGAAGAACCAAAGGCATAGTCCCTGCTGAAGGCCAGCAGGCTCCAGACCCAAGAAGAATCAATGTTTCAGTTTAAGTCTGTGGGCAGGAGAAAACTGATGTTCCAACTGAAGGCAGGAGGCAAGAGAAATTCCCTCTTACATGAAAATTAGACTGTTTGCTTTATTCAAGCCTTCATTTCCCTGAATGTAACTCACCCACATTAGGGAGTGTAATCTGCTATACTTAGCCAAAGGATTCAAATATCAATCTCCTTCAGAAACACACTCACAGAAACACCTAGAAAAATGTTTGACCAAATGTCTCTGCAAATACTGTCCCAGTAAAGTACACAACAAAACACTAAGTATCACATTTTCTTAACCTCACATCTTCCTTTCACTTTTTCCTATTTCATTTTACCAAATACAACCACATTCCTCAAAAGAGGTTATATATGACTGTTTTCATTTTCACACCTCACATTCATTCCTTTTTCCATTAATCTCCTTTCATTCCCAATATTCCATTTTGCTTTTTGGAACTTTATCTTATTCTCTATCAGACTCTTAAGTGTTTATTTCATCAAAAGTCATTATTGGCCTTTAATCTTTATAATCTCTCCAGAGGTAATCCTTGATTTCATTGTATCACCTAAACAAAAATAAATGCCAACTTTATAACCATTTTTTTCTCTTGGATTTTTCAAACTCATGATAATATTAACATATCTAAAATTGAAACCAGGAACAATGTCTGCTTCCCTTCACCTGTTTGTTCAATTTTTGCTTCCCTGTCAACTTTTAACAACCATATCACCTTTCAGATTTCTCTATCTCAGTGAATGATTCCATCATCTTTCCATCTTGCAAAAGCCACAAACCTTAAGGCTTTCTCAGATATCTCATTCTTCCTCAACCATGAATTCAGTAGTTTATTGAATCATGTTTACTTGATCCTTATATTTTTCAGAATTTTGTCTTCTCTATTCCCATTACCATGCATTTAAATGAACATATTTTCTGAATTTGCTATTGAATCAGCCTCCTTGAATTTCACTGTGTATCCACTTTAAAATATTGTTCATAAGACATACAGATGGCCAGAAAGCACATGAAAAAAGTGATCAACATAACTAATTATCAGAGAAGTACAGTCAAAATTGCAATGGATATGAGAGACAATAAAGAAAGCTGAGCACCAAAGAATTGATGCTTTTGAACTGTCGTGCTGGAGAAGACTCTTGAGAGTCCCTTGGACTGCAAGGAGATCAAGTCAGTCAATCCTAAAGGAAACCAGTCCCAAATATTCTTTGGAAGGGCTGATCCTGAAGCTGAAGTTCCAATACTTTGGCCACCTGATGCAAATAACTGATTCATTGGAAAAGACCCTGATGCTGGGAAAGATTGAAGGCAGGAAAGGTAGGGGACAACAGAGAATAAGATGGTTGGATGACTTTGCGAACTTGATGGACATAAGTTTGGGGAAGCCTGGTGTGCTGCAGTCCATGGGGTCATAAAGAGTTAGACATGACTAAGCGACTGGACCAAACGGAATCACCTCACAACAGTCAGAATGGCCATCATCAAAATGTCCACAAGCCGTAAACCCTCGTGCACCACTGGTAGGTATGTAAATCGGTATAACTACTATGGAGAACAGTATGGGGCTCTGTATAAAACTAAAATAGACTTTCTGTATGATCCAGCAATCCCAGTTCTGGGCATATATCTAGATAAAACCATAATCCTAAGAGATACATATATCTCAGTATTCACTACAGCACTATTTACAATAGCCAAGACACAGAAGCAACCCAAATGTCCATCTACAGAGGAATGGATAAAGAAGCTGTGGTGCATATATACAGTGGGATATTGTATATTCACCCATAAAAGAATGAAATAATGCCATTGGGGGCTTCCCCGGTGGCTCAGTGGTAAAGAATCCACTTGCAGTGCAAGCAATGCAGAAGACATAAGTTTGATCCCTGGGTCAGGATGATCCTCTGGAGAGGGGCGTGGCAACCCACTCCAGTATTCTTTCCTGGGGAACCCCATGGAGAGAGGATCCTGGTGGGCTACAGTTCATAGGGTCTACTATGGAGAACAGTATGGGGCTCTGTATAAAACTAAAATAGACTTTCTGTATGATCCAGCAATCCCAGTTCTGGGCATATATCTAGATAAAACCATAATCCTAAGAGATACATATATCTCAGTATTCACTACAGCACTATTTACAATAGCCAAGACACAGAAGCAACCCAAATGTCCATCTACAGAGGAATGGATAAAGAAGCTGTGGTGCATATATACAGTGGGATATTGTATATTCACCCATAAAAGAATGAAATAATGCCATTGGGGGCTTCCCCGGTGGCTCAGTGGTAAAGAATCCACTTGCAGTGGAAGCAATGCAGAAGACGTAAGTTTGATCCCTGGGTCAGGATGATCCTCTGGAGAGGGGCGTGGCAACCCACTCCAGTATTCTTTCCTGGGGAACCCCATGGAGAGAGGATCCTGGTGGGCTACAGTTCATAGGGTCACAGAGAGTCAGACAAGACTGAAGTGAGTATACATATGCACAAATGGAACTAGAAATTATCATACTAAGTGAGGTAAGTCAGAGAGAGAAAGACAAATATCATATATTACTCATATGTGGAATCTAATTTAAAAAAGGAAACAAATTAATTTATTTTTAAAACAGAAATAGACCTATGGTTATCAAAACCAAAGTTACAGTTAACAAAGGGGAAATGTGGGAGGAGGGATAAATCAGGAGCTTAGAATGAATATACACACACTATTATATACATATCAATAACCAATATGGGCACACTGTATATCGCAGAGAACTCTACTCAGCATTCTGTGATCTCCTATATAAGAAAATAATCTTAAAAAAGAATGAATATACGTGTATATTCTACTGATTCACTTTGTCTCTGGCATGCTGCGATTCATGGGGTCGCAAAGAGTCGGACACGACTGAGCGACTGAACTGAACTGAATAGATGTTGATAATTTGATCTCTGGTTCCTCTGTCTTTTCTAAATCCAGCTTGAATATCTTGGTTCAGGTACTGTTGAAGCCTGGCTAGCTTAGAGAATTTAGAACATTACTTTAATAGCATGTGAAATGAGTGCAATTGTGCAGTGGTTTGAACATTCTTTGGTATTGCCTTTCTTTGGGATTGGAATGAAAACTAACATTTTCCAGTCCTGTGGTCACTGCTGAGCTTTCCATATTTGCTGTCATATTGAGTGCATCACTTTAACAGCATCATCTTTTAGGATATGAAATAGCTCAGCTGGAATTCCATCACCTTCACTCACTTTGTTAATAGTGATGCTTCCTAAGGCCCACTTGACTTTGCACTCTAAGATGTCTGGCTCTAGGTGACTGATCACACCATCATGGTTATCTGGGTCATTGAGGTCATTTTACACAGTTCTTCTGTGTATTCTTGCCACCTATTCCACAGTCCATGTGGTTGCAAAGAGTCAGACATGTGTTAACGACTGAACGACAACAACAACAATAGCTCTGCTCATATAATGTCAGAAAATATTCCCTCTATTTCATTTCCTCGGAGAAGGCAATGGCCCCCCACTCCAGTACTCTTGCCTGGAAAATCCCACGGATACAGGAGCCTGGTGGGCTGCAGTCCATGGGGTCGCTGAGGGTTGGACACGACTGAGTGACTTCACTTTCACTTTTCACTTTCATGCATTGGAGAAGGAAATGGCAACCCACTCCAGTGTTCTTGCCTAGAGAATCCCAGGGACGGGGGAGCCTGGTGGGCTGCCGTCTATGGGGTTGCATAGAGTCAGACAAGACTGAAGCAACTTAGCAGCAGCAGCAGCAGCAGCATCATTTCATTTCCTGGAAGAGATTATAGAGATCTGGGATTTTTCTTTAAATTTTGTCAATCTTTGGTAGAATTCACTTATGAAACTATCTGGGCCTGCTTCTTTCTTTCTGAAATGTTATTAATAATTTTTTTAAAGTAAATATAGGTCTGTTCAGATAATCTATTTCTCCTTTTTTGAGTTTTATTCTTAGAGTTTACATCTTTCTGCTTATACTACTCATTTGCTCTTACATGCTGCCTACTTTTTTGGTTTGTGATCTTAAACTATTAATTATAATTATTTTAAATTTCCTGTCTGATAACTCCAAAATCTGTGTCATGTCTGAGTCTGGCACTGATGCTTGCTTTGTTTCTTCAGCCTGTGTTCCTCCTGCCTTTTACAATGTTTTGTAGTTTTTTCTTGAAATCCAGACATTATATGTTAGAAAATAGAAACGGAGGCCTTTATCACTGTTGAGGTTTGGTATTAATCTGGCTAGGTATTTCTCTATATTTAGTGTTTACATAGGGAGAAGGCAATGGCACCCCACTCCAGCACTCTTGCCTGGAAAATCCCATGGATGGAAGAGCCTGGTTGGCTGCAGTCCATGGGGTCACACAGAGTTGAACACGACTGAAGGGACTTAGCAGCAGCAGCAGTGTTTACATAGGTACCAAGGACTTCAAGTTCCTCTAGTATCCTTGTTTTTTGCCTCTCCTGTTTTCTTGATGTTTTCCTAAAATCTCCTTCTTAAGTAGAATCTGAGCCTTGTGGGTCTTTCAGCTATTGATATAACCCACTGTTTTTTCACTGGAGCCCTGTTAACTGCAGTGGTAAGGTACGGGTAAGGGAGGTGTTTTATAGCTTTATGGTTGAATCCACTGTTATGGTGAGCCTGTGTCTCTGGCCTGTGACCTTCACAAGGATTTGGTATCTTTCTTTTTCTCTCCTTCTCTATATGTGAGCCATAGATGCATGGGGCAGTAGTTGAGGAATCACCTGCTTGCCTCTGTGAGATAGAGCTCTGGGAAAATGGACTGTATAGTCCATGGGGTCTCAGAGTTGAACACAACTGAGCGACTTTCTCTTTCAAAGTTCTTTTAACTAGAGAGTAGGCGTTGGTTACGAGAACACGCTGGGCACATATCAGAATGTTACATTTCCTTCTCTTTGCCAGAAATAAGAGGGATTTGCCATCACTCTTCACAGTGAAGAATTGGTGGGGTTCTTGCACTTAAAATCCATGAAAGTGTGTGGACCTCTGTAAACTCCTGGCCCCATGATTTTCTTACTCAAACTAGTCCACACTTTTCTTCCATTTAAATGTCCTACAAAACTTATGGCTCCAACGGCTTCTGCTTCAAGGAAGCTGATTTGACTCTTCCACTGTTTACTTGTCTCCTCAGATGTTGAGACGTCCATTTGTCCTGCAGTCTTAACAATATTCCCTAAGGGATGCAGGAAAATATATTTTCAGCTTGTTTAGCTTTTTTTTATTATAAGGATGAGAATGATGATTCCTATGATCTTCCCACATCAGACCTGAAACCAGAAGTTTCCTGGTGGCTGTTGAGCTGGATCTTGAAAGACAAGGATGATTTGCCCAACAGTGCAGCTGATTGGTTACAAGCAGCTGAGAACACATGGATCACCCAGACTTGTCTTCCTCTACTTTCCTCTTTCATCTGGGGAGTTGTCATCAGGAATTTACCTGTGAAAGTCATGAAAGAGTGGACAGTAGTTGTGTTTTCACCACCCAACCATTCATTCGCTCGGCCTTCTGCTGTTGTTTAGTCGCTAAGTTGTGTCCAGCTCTTTGCGACCCTGTGGACTGCAACACGCCTGTCTTCTCTGTAACAATGCTCATTTTTCAATTAGAGATAAACCCCGTTTCCCTTTCTCCTGCAGTAATCTGTATGCTTTAGGTGAAGCAGATTCTTCCTTGGACGCCAGGCATGCATGTGACTCTGGTCTGACCCGTCAGAGTCTCAAATTGTGGGGGATTTGGTTCAGGGATATTCCAGTGATCCTACTTTAGCCAATGACATATGAGAAAAAAAAAATGTGTTCTGGAGCTACTAGCAGGCATTATGGGCTCAGAAAGGAGACAACCACATTGACACAGAGGAAAATAGATTTGAGAGGATAGCCCAGTAGAAAACCACATTCTGGTGATATGGTTTAAGCTTCTGCTTCCAGCCCTGCCTGAAAATAGGCTTGTGGACAGGATCCTTTTGCTACAGGATTCTCATATTGTTTAAGCCATGTGGGCAGGGATTACTTCTACTGCTTATAACCTCTACCTCAAACCCTAAGTGATATAGAAATCTTCAGTCAATCAACTATTTTGATGCCAGAGTACAATGCCTTACTAAAGAGATGGACTGTTAATTTCAGACCCCATAGGGGAGATACAACGTTGGAAAAAAATCATGTATTGACTGCACTAGGTGTTAGTTGAAGGGCACAGGATCTTCGATCTTCATTGTGGCCTGCAGGATCTTTAGTTGTGCCATGAGAACTCTTTGCAGACTGTGTGATCTAGTTTCCCAGCCAGGTATTGAATCCAGCCCCCTGCACTGGGAGTGCGGAGTCTTAGCCACTGGCCCACCAGGGAAGTCCTCCACCCCTTTGGAAAAATAAGTCCCACAAAATACATGCCTATATCTGGGTAACTACTTTCCAGTGTGTGGGACTGGGGCAAATACTTGTCATATATTGGGAGTCTTCACCTCTTATTACCTGCTTTTTACTACAGTTTACTGGACAGTTTCCCCATATCCTATTCATTCGTGAGTTAGATTTAGAGATGTCTAAGATGTCTTCTTGAAGATAAGCCTGCCTCTCCCTGTCATTTTATATCCTCAGCCTCTCAAGACGCATCTCCATCTGTTGCTGCTGTTCAGTCAAAGTCATGTCTGACTCTTTAACATCCCCATTAACTGTAGCCTGCCAGGCTCCTCTACCCATGGGACTTCCCAGGCAGGAATACTGGAGTGGAGTGCCACTTCCTTCCACAGGGGGTCTTCCTGACAGCGTGCGGTGAAGGTTATTGCTGCAGCTTTTACTCTGAGGGAGCCAGCCACAGCCATAAGAAGCTACCTACCGACTCAGTGTCTTAAACAAAAGCTTATTTTCTTGCAATTCTGGAGGCTGGAAGTCTAAGATCAAGGTGTGGGCAGCTTTAGTTTCTCCTGAGGCCTCTCTTTTGCTGGGAGAAATATCAGTAACCTCAGATATGCAGATGATACCACCCTAATGACAGAAAGCCAAGAGGAACTAAAGAGCCTCTTGATGAAAGTGAAAGAGGAGTGTGAAAAAGCTGGCTTAAAACTCAACATTCAGACAACTAAGAACATGGCATCTGGTCTGATCACTTCATGGCAAATAGATGGGCAAACAATGGAAACAGTGAGAGACTTTATTTTCTTAGGCTCAAAAATCACTGCAGATGGTGACTGAAGCCATGGAATTAAAAGACACTTGCCCTTTGGAAAAAAAAAAGCTATGACAAACCTAGATGGCATATTAAAAAGCAGAGACATTACTTTGCCAACAAAGGTCTGTTTAGCCAAAGCTATGGTATTTCCAGTAGTCATGTATGGATGTGAGGGTTGGACCATAAAGAAAGTGGAGTGCTGAAGAATTGATGCTTTTGATCTATGCTGTTGGAGAAGACTCTTGAGAGTCCCTTGGACACAAGGAGTTCAAACCAATCAATCCTAAAGGAAATCAGTCCTGAAAGTTCATCGGAAGGACTGATGCTGAAGCTGGAGCTCCAATACTTTGGCCACCTGACACGAAGAACTGAATCATTTGAAAAGACCCAGAGCTGGAAAAGATTGAAGGCAGGAGGAGAAGGGGACGACAGAGGATGATATGGTTGAATGGTATCACTGACTCAACGGACATGAATTTGAGCAAGCTGGGAGTTGGTGAAGGACAAGGAAGCCTGGTGTGCTGTAGGCCATGGGGTCACAGAGAGTTGAACATGACTGAGTGACTGAACTGAGGCCTCTCTCCTTTTCTTGCAGCTAAGCACCTTCTGGCTGTGTGCTCACAATTCTTCCCTCTGTGGTTGCCTCTCCAACATCTTTCTCTTCTTACAAGGAAACCTCTCATATCAGATTAGAACTCTGCCTTTATGACCTCATTTTACCTTAAAGTAAAAGTGAATATCACTCAGTCATGTCTGACTCTTTGTGATTCTGTGGACTGTAGCCTGCCAGGCTCCTCTATCCATGGAATTCTCCAGGCAAGAATACTGGAGTGGGTAGCCATTCCCTTCTGNAGAACTCTGCCTTTATGACCTCATTTTACCTTAAAGTAAAAGTGAATATCACTCAGTCATGTCTGACTCTTTGTGATTCTGTGGACTGTAGCCTGCCAGGCTCCTCTATCCATGGAATTCTCCAGGCAAGAATACTGGAGTGGGTAGCCATTCCCTTCTGCAGGGGATCTTCCCAACCCAGAGATCGAATCTGGGTCTCCTGTATTGCAGGTGAATTCTTTACAGTCTGAGCAACCAGGGGAACCCTCACTTTACCTTAACTACCTCATTAAAGGCCCTAGTGTCAAACACAGTCATTTTGGGAGCTAGAGCTTCGATATATGAATTTTGTGGGACATATCTTAGTCTATAACACCACTTTTCAGCCAGTCCTGGCACTTTCTTTTCATTTCAGATAGATTTTAATTAACTGTCTTAGTTGAGTGGTGATCAGGAGAAGTTCTACTCAGCGAACGTTGGTTGAGCACCTTCTCTGTACCAGCTAGCTGAGCCAATGGGGCCCTCCTCTCACCCTGAGGATAGATCATGACCTGGAGTGCAAACGAAAGAACTGGCCTTTGACTGTGTGGTTTGTCCTCGCTGATCTTCTCTCTCAAGCCTGTTCCACTCCTGCTATTTTCTGGCCATACACTGTCTTCCATTCAGGCCTCCTACTCCCCAAAAGTGCCCCCATGGATAGAACCAATGTAACTTACTAACCGATATACCCTACAGCTGTCTCCCAAGCTTGCCCTTGACTATCTATGCCCAGGAAAAGTGATCCTGTGTACTAGTCCATACTGAGAGGCTAGTGATGGATAACTGCTTGGTGAGCTACCTCTCCCAGGAACACAGCACAGGAGCCAAAAAAACCCAAAAAACAAAAACCACTGGTAGAGTTGAAAGCATTGCTAATGGGCTTGTTCAAGGATCCTTTCTGTCTTCCTTCTCACTGTACTAAGAAGGTGTCATTCTTACAAATTTTGTAAGGGATGCCACTGGAAGTGTGGAGAAATGGCTTAGTAGAAAGCCATCCACAAAGATATGGGTTTTAATCTCATTGTTGGCAAGCATGTATTATATAACTATCCTCTCTCCACACCTCAGTTTCTCTACCTGCACAATGGAAAGAATAGTTCCTGTCTGGCTCACTCTCCCGGGACACAGAATGAATGCCGTAACAGACAGAAAAGTGTTTCAGATGGAAAATGCCATCAAATAAATTCAAGGTGTTATTATTTTAAGGTGTAAAATCAGAACTTATAAAATCGGGCATAAAAATGTCCTGGTGGATGTATTTTCATTCTGGAGAAAATTAATGTGTATGTCTTGGGCTTGAATTTTCCACAGAGTCAGTCCCAGCATGTTGGAGTTGGAAACATCCTTAGAGATATTTAGTTCTTCCCCTCCCCATGGGGGAACTGAGGCCCAGAGAGGGCAGGGATTTGCTCAGGGTCACACAGCAAGTTAGTGGCTCAGTTGGGACTGGGACCTGGTAGTACGGATAGCTTTTCCTGTGTTCTATTCTTTTTCATGGGGAAGGCAGGGAGTGGCAGGGCTAAAACCGTGAACATCTCTAAGCAATCCCTGAGGTTTGTGAGACCCACCTCAGAATCCAGGCGCATCTCTTCCTGTTGAAGATCTCTGATCCCCAGTAAACTCTCAGAGGATGTTTCCTGCCACTGTACCTCCTCAGCGCCACAGACAGGCTTGACCTGGGAACTCTTCTGGGGTCACATCTCTCTCCCTGGGCTGGCTCCTGTACAGTGTGGCTTGGTCTGGCTTGAGTGTAGAGGTAATTGCAATATACTGAGGTTTGGTCTTGTAATAAAAATAGAGGCCATTACAGCTACCATTTATGTCATTAGTATTTAGTGGTTGGTGTGTTGCAGCTTTTTTAGCGCTCATAAAACTGTCGCTGCTTGCAGATATGTCACGGTGCTGATATAAATTTAAAGGGTTGGAAATCCATAAGTCATAAAAACTAGATAGTAAATAGCAACAGAGCAGGATGGACAAGCACTGTTGCATTAGGCATGCAAATGCTTATGGATTTGCATGTCTAGTGCTGGCATTAGCATAATGAGAAGCACATTTACATTACAGATGGACGTGATTAACTAGACCCTTGTAAATAAGTCCACTCAGCCCAGATGAAGGGGCCACAGAACAGGAATTGTTACAGGACCCAAAGGGCAAGCAGAGGCCCTTTCTGCTTCTTGTGGCTTTGACTTAGTAGAGAGGTCTTCAGAATCACTGACAATGCTCAAATGGGAATGGATCTGGACTCATGGCTAATGTGAGTTGAGTGCTTACTATGTACTATCCACTATTTAACCTTTTACCTATGAGAATCTGTCTGCAGTGCAAGAGACACAGGAGACATGGGTTCGATCCCTGGGTCAGGAAGATACCCTGGAGGAGGCAATGGCAAACCACTCCAGTATCCTTGCTTGGAAAATCCAATGGACAGAGGAGCCTGAAAGGCTGCAGGCCTTGGGGCAGCAAAGCGTCAGACAGGACTGAAGGACTAACACTTTCTTTTTCTTTCCGTGTTAGCTCAACTAACTGTTACAACAGCCTCTATTATTGTACCTATTTTATAGGGGAGGAAGCTGAGGGATAGAGAAGATAATGGAATTTATCAAAGCTTATTATTAAGTGGCAAAACTGGGATATGAACCCAGGCAGCCTGGCTCAAAGTCCAAGCTCTTAACTACTACACAGCTGCCTCTTATTCACTCAGTTCATGCACGCATGCCACTAACTTATTAAACATTTGCTACATGCCAGGCTCCATGCTATTGCTAAGGGTGTAAAACCATCAAGATAAAGGCTCACTCTTCTTAAAAAGCTCATGTGATTTAGTTGGAGACATTGAGATGAAAGTAAAAGTCTCACATTGTGCTCAACAAGCTCAGACAAGGATACTTAACCTCCTGAAAAAGTGGGTAAAAGGAGATGCCCCGTAAACTGAGACTGACGGATGTATAGGAGTTCAGCAGCTGAGGAGTAGAGGATTAGAACCCTTGCTCAGGGAACAGCAAGTGCAGAGCCATAAAAATGTGCTCTCAGACCTCTAAGTCCTTCTACACTGGAGGTGGCGTACATATGAACAGGAGGCAGAAAAAGCAGAGACTGCTCGTGAGGACTTGTAGAACATGGGAAGAGTTGGAGAGTTCAATTAATGAAACAATTCTCTGAACAAAATCCTCACTTCAGATTGCGCTGTGCTGTGCTTAGTCACTTCTGACTTTCTGCGATCCCCTGGGCTGCAGCCCGCAAGGATCCTATGTCCATGGGGATTCTCCACACAAGAATGCTGGAGCGGGTTGACACTGTCTTCCCAGCCCAGGGGTTGAATCCGCGTCTCTGCATTGCAGGTGGATTCTTCACTGACTGAGCCACTGGGGAAGCCCACTTCAGATTAGGCACTAAGACTTGTTTCTCAAACACCAACTCCCTATTACAAATTCTGGGCCAAACTCTACCCAGAGTCCTGTGCCTCTGACACCATTTAGTAGAGTCAATGTCCAGCCCCTAGACTTGGTGTCCTGCTATGGGTCCTCATAACTGTCCTGTTAAGAGTCCTTAACACTCTCCATCTGAGGCCAGGCAGGAGTAGAATTTGAGCTGGCTCATTTTGGGGAGCCCAGCTGAATGAGAGGTTCAAGGAGTACACAATGTTTTGGGATGTTTTCATTAACGTTTATCTGTTCCACAAAGTATCTTTCTGGTAATAGCTCCTAACAGGAAATACACTACTCATTCAAAGTTCGTTTGATTGGAACCCTCCAATAAATTATTTTTTATGGTGGCAGATGACTTGGGGAATTCCTGAGAGCTGACAGTTCTCTTTGAATAACTCAAGGCACTCAAAGTGGGACACATAATCTTTTGTACTGTCAGATAACATGCTGTGTAGTTTATTTTAGGCTGAATCTTCAAGTTGTCCGCGATACCGGTCCTCTTCTCCACTGCTTGATACCTTCTGTTTCTCTTGTTGGTGGCTCTGGGATCTTCACCCATCAGGAAGAAGTTGTCATCTTGAAGCAGGCAACAGATGCTGTGAGGACATTGGTCTTGGGTCTGTAAGCTACAAGTGGCAGAAAGAAGGCATCTGAAAACAATGAGCCATAGATGTTTCAGAATCAACAAAGGATCAGGGAGAAACATGGCAGAAATGCCTCAGATAGAGCTTTCTCATAGGCTCAGCTGAAAGTTATGCTAAAGAGACTATTAGGTCACGGTTCTCTCCAGTCATCTTCCACCTCACCCGTATGCCCCCACTCTTGGTGAACTCTGGCTAGAGCTCACTGTGTTTCTTCTTTCCCTAGTGAATCCGATCAAGATAAAGTTTGCCACACTCTTGGCTGCTTCTGCCCTTTGGTCAGCCAGGAGTTTCTCAAAAATTCCTTTTCAGTAGATGGTGGGTTTGGCGCCCAGAGGCCTAAGAAACAGAATACTCCTACCTAGCCCATTGGCTTGCAGCATCCACTTCCATGGTCTTGGGGCCAACAGGTCTCTGGCAGCTGGATCTTCCCAGAGTCTGCAGGGCACTGTCTCCTCTGACCTGCCTTCATCCTCCACCCTTGGACTTCAGCACAACCTCAAAGTGGGTGTGTGTAGTGTTGACTTCAAGCTAGAACTAAGGCTGAAGGTATGGTTTCCTAGGTCCTCAGTTCCTTGAAGGTGCTGGACATTTGGTCCAGTTAATGGATGCATAATTTGTGACAGTGTAACCATATACCAAGGGAACATTTCATGCAAAGATGGGCTCGATAAAGGACAGAAATGATATGGACCTAACAGATGGCGTGCTGTGATTCATGGGGTCGCAAAGAATCGGACACGACTGAGTGACTGAACTGAACTGAACTGAACCATATGCCAAATAATATTTTATTAGTGAACACATACATGTGAATATTTGTCTCTTTTTGTGATTGTGCATCAGTATATGTCTCTCTATATTACATATACCTATATGTATACCTTGATCTGCGTAAGTGTATATGTGTAAGCATATCTGCATACTTTGCCCTCAGCATTGTATAGATGTGTACAGGTGCTTATGTCTGCAAACATGGGTTCCTATGTGTATATGTGTATCCATACAAACCTGTGTGCACAGATGCATCTGTCTATATACACATCTGGAAATGTCAAGGTGTGTTAGGCAGGTACTTGGGACAAGGCTAAGAGCTGACATCATCATTTCTTCCCTGTAATTTCAGAGCCTCCGAGGACAAAATTCCTTCATATGAGGCAGCAGCATGAGTTGCCAGCTGGTCTGTAAATCCCTTTTATGTCACCTAAAGCCATTGTCTGAGGGATCAGCCCTGGCCTAGCAGTCTACATGATGAGAGGATCTACAGGAAGGTGTGGTAAGAGCTAAAAGGGCTGCAGCCTCCTCGCCCTGCACCTCCTGATCTCCACTCACCAAGAAATAGGATCACAGGGCAGAGGGGAAATAACAGTGACAGCAAACCCTTAGTGAGCTAAGTTTTACATATGTGAACGCATTTGATTAGTTCAAATTTCCAGATGAAGACACAAAGGTACAGTGAGCTGAAGTAACTTGTTGAGATCGGATAAGACAGACAAAATTCACTCAGTGTTTGACTCTTTGCAATCCCATGAACTATACAGTCCATGGGATTCTCCAGGCTAGAATACTGGAGTAGGTAGCTGTTCCCTTCTCCAGAAAATCTTCCCAACCCAGGTATTGAACCCAGGTCTCCTGCATTTCAGGCAGATTCTTAACCAGTTGAGCCATAGGGAAGCCCAAGAATACTGGAGTGGGTAGCCTATCCTTTCTCCAGCAGATCTTCCTGACCCAGAAATCGAACTGGGGTCTCCTGCATTACAGGTAGATTCTTTACCAACTTAGCTATGAGAGAAGCCCATAGGATTGTATGTCAAGCAGTAGTCCTCCAGATGCAGTCTAGTTCTTATGCATGGACTGAAGCACACAGACCTAGAGGTCTTACTCCCAAGGACCAGAGGCCACTCTTGGCCAAGAGGCCCACAAAGTGAGGGGTTTTTACCCTTTCTCATTCTTCCCTTCCTTCCTCACTCTTCTCTTTGCTCTGAAGATGTCCCCACCTCATACCTCAGTGAGCTTCCCACTGGGGTGTCATGCTAGAACTTATCCTCCCAGTACTCCCCAATCTTTCGTCTTCATCAAAATTACTTGTCTTACAAATGGACACACCCTCGCTGACCAGCTCTCTGCTTTCCAAAGTGTTTCCATATTGAGCAAAGACGCTCAATCGGTGCTAAAATGATTATGGATACTAATGAAATCAAATGTCTCACTTGGGATAGAATAGAAGGGTTGAAAGTTCATAAAGTCCAATGTCCTCCTACAGGTTTACAAGAAGGAAGGGACTCAAAGGATAAACAACTGGGAAGATGGTGTATTGGTCTTGAGTCAAGTCTTGTAGTTTTAAATCTAATAATTCTCTCACTTCACCAACTTCTGAGTTTACAGTTAATCCCAAAGAAATGTGACGATGGTGGAAACTACCAGCATTGAAACTGGTGAGTGGTAGAAACAGTTTGGCCATACTATAGGTCTCTATCTGTGAGGAGAGCTGGCTTTTTGGAAGTGCTGTAGTGGGAGCCCTCCTGAATTCAATATGACAATTTGCCTCTTCATCTCCAGAGTGTTCGTCTCAGATCATGAAAATCCCTACCTGATATGACTTTTTGTACAAATCCAAGATGACTGCAAGTGTCAGCCACCCAAGCACCAACATTATTTTAAGAATAAGGTGCAGGAAACATTTAGGGGGATGTTCTTTCATGGCTCAGCTGGTAAAGAATCCACCTGCAATGCAGGAGACTTGAGNCCTACCTGATATGACTTTTTGTACAAATCCAAGATGACTGCAAGTGTCAGCCACCCAAGCACCAACATTATTTTAAGAATAAGGTGCAGGAAACATTTAGGGGGATGTTCTTTCATGGCTCAGCTGGTAAAGAATCCACCTGCAATGCAGGAGACTTGAGTTTGATCCCTAGGTTGGAAAGATCCCCTGGAGAAGGGAAAGGCTACCCACTCCAGTATTCTGGCCTGGAGAATTCCATGGACTGTGTAGTCCACGGGGTCACAGAGAGTCAGACACAACTGAATGACTTTCACTTCACTCTCATGGCTCAGTGGCAAAGAATCCATCTGTCAGAGCAGGAGACATGGGTTCGATCCTGGGGATGGGAAGATCCTCTGGAGAAGGAAATGGCAACCCGCTCCAGTATTCTTTCCTGAGAAATCTCATGGACAGAGGAGCCTGGCAGGTTACAGCCCCTGAGGTCACAAAAGAGTTGGACACTACTTAGCGACTAAAGAGCAACAGCAACAAAAGGAAAGGGAGATGATGGCTAACTCTTACTGTATTGGGGCTAAATATTTGATGCAGACCCCCTGTATGAAAAAGTCTGCACAGAGGTCACTCTGTGAAGCAACTCAGCATGTATTCTTTCCTGAGAAATCTCATGGACAGAGGAGCCTGGCAGGTTACAGCCCCTGAGGTCACAAAAGAGCTGGACACTACTTAGCGACTAAAGAGCAACAGCAACAAAAGGAAAGGGAGATGAAGGCTAACTCTTACTGTATTGGGGCTAAATATTTGATGCAGACCCCTTGTATGAAAAAGTCTGCACAGAGATCACTCTGTGAAGCAACTCAGCAGCTGTCATTATTATTGAAACTTATTTGGCTCTGCCAGGTCTTAGTTGTAGCACGCTCAAGAGCTCAGTAGTTACAGGACAGGGGCTTAGTTGCTCAGAGGCCTGTGGGATCTTAGTTCCCCATTCAGCTATTGAACCTGTGTTCCCTGCATTGCAAGGCAGAGTCTTAGCCACTTCCCACAAGGGAAGTCCCAGTAGCTGTTCTTGCAATGTTTAAATAAACATGGACATTCAAATTGTGGTAGTTGCTCAGTTGCATCTGACTCTTTGTGACCCTATGGACTGTAGCCCGCCAGGCTCCTCTGTCCATGGAATTCTCCATGCAAGAATATTAGAGTGGGTAGCCATTCCCTTCTCCAAGGGATCTTCTCAACCCAGGGATCAAACATGGGTCTCTTGTATGGCAGGCAGGTTTTTACCATCTGACCCCATTATATGGTTATCATGTATTTGATTTACTTTCCTGATGGAGCATTGAATAATATATAGAAGAAGCAGCAAGAATCTATAAACCCAATGTTGGGGAAAGGAAGCCAGGGGCATCTTTCAACAGTGGGTTCCCAGCCTCTCCTAGAATAAGGCCCCAGGATGCCTACCAGGCTCCAAGGGACTCAGGACTCCAGATGTCCTGCAGCACATTTGGCCTCAATGTTTCCCCATCTCCAAGAAATTCATGAGCTGCTTTAAATGAATTTCCAAATGTGTGTTTAGGCTGGATTTACGTCGGGTGGCTGCATATTAAATGCTGATTATTAAAAACATTTGCATGGCGCTTTAACAACGATAGATTATGTATCTGTTACCTAAGTCTCAGTGAAGGCTTTATTAATTCATTATTATTTTATCAACATACAATAAACTGTTCTATTAAATCTAAATTAGACAGATATTTGGGAAGGGATCATCTAAAAGGACCTCAGCCGAGACTATCCCCAGGGAAGGACTTAATGAAGTTTCAAACAGTTAATAACCCTCAGTTCATAAATAAACCATGGGTATTTAAAGACCTGCAAAATACTAAAATAAGATGTTGAGACTCAACAGAGGAAGTATAAGAGAGTACCCTTGAAATCACCCTCCTTGCTACTCACAGGTAAAACCTCTACTTTTAAGGAATATTTCTTGAATACCTGGGAATATGTGACATTTCTGGGGACTTCAGGATAGCTTTGCCTTTGGTCCCAAATTCACTAAGGAAATGGGAAGAGTCTTGAAAATTTTTTTCCCTTCTCTTAAATAATCCACCTTTAACTTTAAAAAATATTTTGGCCTAAAGGGTGAAGGGTGATAAAGAGATTCTGCTCTGACATGAGATAATGTTAAAATCTCTTAACAATCTTATAAGCTAAATTGAAAGTCAAATCTCATAACTCCTACTCTAGAGGCAGAATTAGCTACATAATTTTCAGGACACAGTGGAAAATAAAATGCAAGTCACCTTGTTCAAAAGTAATTGAGAATTTTAAGATGACAGCAGTAGAACAATGAACCAAGCCTGGGTCCCTTTCTGTGTGTGGCTCTGAGTGTATACAGGTTGAACGACCATGAAGCTGGGTCCCTGTCTGTGTGTGGCTCTGAGTGTATGCACGTTGAACGACCATGAAGCTGGCCTGTCTGGATGACTCCTAAGCGAGGTGGATGGAGGCTTGAGAGGCAAAGGCCTCAAGGTGGAGAAGGTCTGTTCTTCTATTGGCCATGTGGTGTGTAGAGATTTGAAAGAACCATTATAGGGAGAAGAGTAAGACTGTAAGGATAAGTTGGAGTCCAGATCATAAGAGGCTTAACTGACAAGTTAAAGGGGTCAGGAAGTTATGGAAAGTTTCAGAGCTGAATGTGAAGACCTCAGAAACTCAAGTTCACCGATGTCAAGGTCCAGGGACTAACTCAGTTGGGAATATTTCTTCCTATTGCAAGGTGTGTACTTCCAAACTTACTCATTTTTTGAGTACTGCTCTGAGCCAACACTTGACTTTTTTTTTTTCTCTCTTCAGCTTCAGCTCCCAGCAAACTCTATGTGGGTTTTTAAGTGGTGACCAACTATAGAAGGATTGAGCCTTTCTTCTTTCAGGTTGGCCCTGAAAGAAGATGGGTTTCCCTGTTGGCTCAAACGGTAAAGAATCTGCCTGCAATGTGAGAGACCTGGGTTTGACCCCTGTGTTGGGAGGATCCCCTGAAGAAGGGAACAGCAACCCACTCCAGTATTCTTGCCTGGAGAATTCCATGGACGGAGGAGCCTGGTGGGCTACAGTCTGTGGAGCTGCAAAGAGTCGGACACGACTAACCCTAACCCTGTCACTGAAAGAAGAGCCGGAGACATAGGCTTGAGGGCGAGTGGTTTAACCATGGGAGTGACCCAAGTAAGCAGAACGAGGAAGCAGAGAGAAAAAGAGAAAACCAAACAGAGGGAAAAGCCAATAAAAGTTTTATCGTGGAGTGATTGACCACACAGGGCAACTGGGATTCAGTTTCCTTTGGGAACCCTCTGTAGAATCATGCAAGATGCACTACAGAACTGTCACTCTGAAGAACAGGAAGCTGGTTTACCCAGTGACTCCTATGCCCCATAGGCAGAGGATGCCCTTTTAGAGGTATTATCCAGCATGCACTTTGGGGCTACGTCTGCCAGGATCTGGGACATTTGTGGCTTCAGGTAATATTCTGGGACAGAAAGAAATGGAGAGATGCTGAAACACAGTTGAGGTGGGATGCTGATGCCCAGAGGTGCCCCCACAGCTGCATGGAAATCAGGTGGGGCTACAGAATATGGCACAGGATACAAAAACAATCTGTAACAGGCTCCTTAGGCCACTGAAAAGTCTTCATGGCCCAACTTAAGCAGGACTTATTTTCTGGGAACCCATGGGCAAGTGGAAAGGTTTGGGGAAAGAAGTTGGTTTTCCTTTCCACTGCCAACTGTAGAAGCAAAGTGTGTGTCCTATATGGGGATAATATAGGATATAGGTTAGATCACAAGGCTACCTGGAGGGTACACTGAGTTCCCTCACATCTCTCTTCCTGTTGGATGCCTAGAATTCCACCTCTACCCTGAAACTTTTAGTGGGAATGGCAGCTTAGGGATGCTGGACTCCTGGCAGCATGGAATGGATGGGAGACACATGACTTTGCCAATGACCAACTCTGAATCCAAAAGCCATAAGGTAATCTTAACAGCATGAACTGTGGCGAGGGGGCAGCCCTGAGTTTAAATCCTGGTACTTGTCAGCTGTGAATTTGGGGCAAGTCATTCATTCATTTATGTAGCTATTAATTAACTAAAGAGTTGCTGCTGCTGCTGCTAAGTCACTTCAGTCATGTCCGACTCTGTGTGACCCCATAGACGGCAGCCCACCAGGCTCCCCCATCCCTGGGATTCTCCAGGCAAGAATACTGGAGTGGGTTGCCATTTCCTTCTCCAATGCATGAAAGAGTTACTGAGCATTGATTCTGTGCTAGGCATGGAACAAGGCCACCTCAGGTTTCTAGGCGAGGCGAAGATAGGCAATAAAGAATAGGGAAAAATCGATAAGCCCGACTTCCCAGGTGGTGCAGTGGCAAAGAATCTGCCTGCCAACTCAGGAGACAGGAGATGCAGGTTCGATCCCTGGGTTGGGAAGATACCCTGGAGTAGAAAATGGCAATGCACTCCAGTACTCTTGCCTGGGAAATCCCACAGAAAGAAGGGCCCAGCAAGCTACTGTCCATGGGGTCACAAAGAGTAGGACAAGACTGAGAAGGCACACACTCACACTCACAAAAATGGATAAAAGCAAAGGGTTATGTCTATAAAATGACTCATGTGAAATGGTAGAGTATGATTGCAACGAGGAAGGTGAATACACTATGTAGACAGGGCAGTAAGGCTGGGTTCCTTATTGGAATAAAAAGAGACAACCATGGGAAAAGAAGGGGTAAGAGATTTCTAGGCAGATGGAACAGCATGTGTTAAGGCCATGACATATTAAGGAGTTTGCATGTTTGCAGAACCAAGAGGAAGCCAGGTTAACTAGACTGTATTAAGTGAGGGGAAGGAAGAGAGGCAGGAGATAAAGTCCCAGAGGAGGGCAAGAGTTAGACTTTGTTGGCATCATAGGCCAATTAAAGAACTTGAGATTTTTATTTCAAGTGCAAAGGGGAGCCATAGACTTATTTTAAGCAAAGGAGTGATGTGATACCACTTTTCATTTTAAAAAAGATCACTCTCAATAAAGTGAGGTGACTCATTTGGAAGAAGGACAAGAATAGCCATGGAGGGACCAACCAGGAGGGTTTTGTGATATTTCAGGGATGGCAGTAGTATTCGGGACGAAGGGAGGTGGGTAGATTTGAGGTGTATTTCAGAAGTAGAGTCAGCCAGACTTGCTGATGGGTTTGATGTCAGGATGGAGAGAGGAATTTCAGTGATGATTCCCTGAAGAAACAGGGGCGTCATTAACTGATGTGGGTAAGACTGAGAGAAAACGTGTGTATGTGCCCGTGGGGGATCAAACAGTTGGATATGTTGCGTTTGAGACATCTGTAAGGCCTGCAGGTAGACATGGAAACTTGGTATTGGCCTTTTGGGTCTAGAGTGTGGTGAAGGCGTTTTGGCTGGAGACTAAAGTCCTTGGTATGGAGATGCTTTTTTAAAAGCCTGGGGAAAGATGCAAAATGTGAAGTCAGGGCAAGAAGACCTTCTGCAGAGTCAGATACTGCTCAGAAAGTTCAAGTTCCCTCTTCCCTCTCCCATGCCTCCTGTCCTTCCTTGTGGGGACTAGTGGGCAGGCCCTGTGGAGGCTTGTCCAGAGGCTAGAGTGAGGGGCCCAGCCTTTGAACAGAGGAGCAGCACAATCTCAGCTCGGCCATAGTGACAGACTAGACTTGCATAGGCTCACTATTTCTGAACAACATGACTTACTGGATTGTGCTGGAGGACTGTCACAAACAAGCTGGCACATGAGCCTTTGACACTGAACTCATTTCCAAGGCAGAAGCCACACTGATTCATCTTTCTTTCAATGTGGTGAGCTGGAGAGAAGAGGCAGACCTTGATGTCAGGAACCTGAGTCCCACATGCAAAGTGAATGTGAGCCCATTTAAGGCTGTGATGACGAAAAACCTCGGTTGCTAGGAAGAAAGCAGTGAAGAGGCCCCACATAAGCTGTTTGCCAAGGTGGATTAAATACACATTGAAATATGAATCACTGGAGGCCTTTTAAAGACTGTCACCTGACATGCAGAAATCACATTTCTCTTCCGGTGGAAAATGGCAGCAGGTATCACCGTGTGAATGGATAGCAGGCCTCGTGCAGTGCTTTGTTTCTCTTGCACTGTGAGAATTTCTCTCGCACTGTGACAATGTCTGCATGATGGCTGCAAACGTACACAGGCAAAACCACACACACGCACACACACATACTGGTTATTCATTTGTAGGTATTTTAGAGCTTCCTTTGAATTCTTATTAGTAGAGAGGATTCACATGCTTTAACCGCCTTCTCTTAGCTCCCTAAAGTGTACTGCTGAAGAGTTTTCAAGCAACCATCATGTCAGTTTCAGCCATAATATTCCCTTATGTTAAGAATCCTAGTTCTGGTCTCAGATAGACTTGAGTCCAAATGTTCTGTCATAATCTTGAACTAGCAACTTCATCTTTCTAGGCTTTATACATTTCTTTTCATATAAAATGGAAATGACAATATACTATCAATATGTACAGAGCTGTTGGGAGTGGTAAGGGGTTTGATGCCGAAAGAACACTTAGCACAGAGCCTGGGAGTGATACGTACTCTCTTTGTTACTCACATCCCAAGCTGAGACTTTCAAATGAGTTAACACAGGTCACTGAGGGGATGGCAACCCACTTTAGTATTCTTCCCTGGAGAATTCCATGGGCAAGAGGAGTGTGGAGGGCTACAGTCCAGTGGGTTGCAAAGATTGGGCAACTAACACTTTCACTTTCAAGGCTAAGCGAGTTAGCCAAGGTCATGGCTGCTATGGTGTTAAGTGAAGTGAAGTCACTCAGTCGTGTCCGACTCTTTGTGACTCCATGGACTGTAGCCCACCAGGCTCCTCCATCCATGGGATTCTCCAGGCAAGAATACTGGAGTGGGTTGCCATTTCCTTCTCCAGGGGATCTTCCTGACCCAGGGATCGAACCCAGGTCCCCCACATTGCGGGCAGATGCTTTAACCTCTGAGCCACCAGGGAACTGAATACTTGTGCCCCACCCCCCCAAACCAAATTCATATGTTGAAGCCCTAACCCTCAGTGTGACAGTATTTGGAGATGGGGCCTTTGGGTGGTAATCAGGGTTAGCTTAGGTCATGAGGGTGGAGGCTTAAAATGGGACTTAGTGGCCTTATAAGAAAAGGAAGAGAGAACTTTCTCTCTCTTTCTCTGAGCTCACACCTGGAAGAAAGAACATATGAGGACATAGCAAGAAGTCGGCTATCTCTAAGCCAGGAAGAGAGGCTTTATCAGGAACTGAATCAGCCAATACCTTGGTCTTGGACTTGCCAGCCTCCAGAACTGTGAGAAACAAATCTCTATGATTGAAGACACCCAGTCTGTGATATTTTGTTATGGCAGCATGAGCTGCCTAAGACATATGGTAAGTCCCAACTGGAGCTCATATTCTGTCCCCAAATTTAGGCACAAATCTCAGACAAGCCCCAGAAATAGGCTTGAAGCAGCCACAGGCATAAAGGAAATTAGAAAGTGGGCCTACACTCTGCCTCCTTCTGGTCTTTCTCCTTGGTTTCCATGGGATTCTATGTGGTAAAGCACACCTAGTGTCCAGACCCAAAGTGTCCAAGCTACCAAGCATGGGCGTGATATTTTTGTGTGTATGTGCTTAGTCACTCAGTTGTGTCTCACTCATTGTGACCCCATGGACTGTAGCCCTCAAAACTCCTCTGTCCATGGAATTCTCCTGGCAAGGATCCTGGGAGTGGGTCTGTTCAGTTCAGTCGCTCAGTTGTGTCCAACTCTCTTCAACCCCATGGACTGGAGCACACCAGGCTTCCCTGTCCATCACCAACTCCTGGAGCTTGCTCAAACTCATGTCCATCAAGTTGGTGATGCCATCCAACCATCTCATCCTCTGTTGTTTCCTTCTCCTCCTGCCTTCAATCTTTCCCAGGACCAGGGTCTTTTTCAAGGAGTCAGTTCTTATCCAGTGGCCAAAGTATTGGAGCTTCAGCTCCAGCATCAGTCCTTCCAATGAATAATCATGACTGATTTCCTTTAGGATTGACTGGTTTGATCTCCTTGCTGTCCAAGGGACTCTCAAGAGTCTTCTCCAACACCACAGTTCAAAATGGAGTAGGTAGCCATTCCCTTTCCCAGGGGATCCTCCCAACCCAGAGATCAAACCTGGGTCTCTTGCATGGCAGACAGATTCTTTACCATCTGAGCCACCAGGGGAGTCCCATGACCTTTTTACTCACAATCAATATTCATTTGATTCCTATTTATTTTTTGACTTATTCATTCATTCATTTGGCACATTTCCATTCAAACTTAAATCACTCAGCACTTCCTTAGCAACTACTCTGTCCAGATTCTTTGCTAAACTGTGAAATACAACTTTGCAAACTGTGTAGGTCAGTGGCTTTGAAGAGGCTGCACAGCATGTTCAGGGCGTGAGGCCTTTCCTCTCCATCTGCTATCCTCCCAAGTCCTTGCGTCATACACATGCCAGGCAGCATCACGGTACTTATCTGGTTCCCTCCTGATATCCAGCTCCAGCCTACGGTCTCTGAATGGTCAGGGGGAGTATCCAGGGCCTGTCCCTCTTGCCCAGTCTTGCCCAGAACCGTGTTTTTTTCTATTGCTACTGCAACAAATTGGGCTTCTCAGGTGGCTCAGTGGTAAAGAATCTGCCTGACAATTCAGGAGACTTGGATTTGATCCCTGAGTTGCGAAGATCCCCTGGAGAAGGGCACAGCAACCCACTCCAGTATTCTTGCCTGGAGAATCCCATGGACAGGGGAGCCTGGTGGGCTATAGTCCACGGNAGGTGGCTCAGTGGTAAAGAATCTGCCTGACAATTCAGGAGACTTGGATTTGATCCCTGAGTTGCGAAGATCCCCTGGAGAAGGGCACAGCAACCCACTCCAGTATTCTTGCCTGGAGAATCCCATGGACAGGGGAGCCTGGTGGGCTATAGTCCACGGGGTCACACAGAGTTGAACACAGCTGAGCACACACACACACTGCAACAAATCACCACAAATTCGGTGGCTTAAAAAAGCACAAATGTATTATCTTTCAGTTCTAGGGGCTAACTAAAGTTCAACGAGGGTCTCACAATGCTAAATGCAAGATGGCATCAGGCTGCATTACCTTCTGCAGGATCCAGTATAAAATCCATTTTCTCACTTTTTCCGTCTCCTAGAGGCCACCCACATTCCTTGGCTCGTAGCCCCTTCTTCCACCTCCAAAGCCAGCACTGCTGCATGTTTCTGACTCTTCTCATCACATCAGCTCATTTGACTTGGTCAGGAAAGGTTCTCTGCTTTTAAGAATTCAGGTGATCAGATTGGGTCCACCTGGATAATCTGGAATAATCTCCTCTTTCAAGGCCTTTAACGTTAATCCTATCTGCTGTTGCTGCTGCCAAGTCACTTCAGTTGTGTCTGACTCCGTGCGACCCCATAGACGGCAGCCCAGCAGGCTCCCCCGTCCCTGGGATTCTCCAGGCAAGAACACTGGAGTGGGTTGCCATTTCCTTCTCCAGTGCATGAAAGTGAAAAGTGAAAGTGAAGTCGCTCAGTCGTGTCCAACTCTTAGCGACCCTATGGACTGCAGCCCACCAGGCTCCTCCGTTCATGGGATTTTCCAGGCAAGAGTACTGGAGTGGGTGCCATTGCCTTCTCTGTTAATCCTATCTACCAAGTCCCAAAAGGTAACATACTCACAGGCTTCAGGGTTAGGGCGTGGGTGTATTTGGAGGTGCATTATTCTGCCTACCATGGTTGCTCAGCAGATCACTGGGAGGGGCCAGCACCACCTGGTGGATTCAGAGTGTCTGCACTGGGCTCTGGCAGGACTGCAGGAAGGTTTTATGTCTCAGCCTAAGAGGAGCAGGGAATGAAAGTTCAGTTTCAGCGCAACGGATGGAGGCTCTCCAGTCAATCAAATTATAGTTCAATCAGTTCATTTTAATCACTCCTCTGGAGAGAAGTAAAACCCTGTGCTGAGGAATACACAGCAATTTTATTGATGACAAGTTTAATTGTTTCATTTTTCCTTACTGTCTCCAGCACAGTCGACTTTTAATCAGTGGGAACTGAAGTTCTAATGAAGTAAAGTCCACTTCTCTGCAGTTCACAACTAGCTGGAAATAATTGGGCTGAGACTCCCATCCAGACACTGTAGAGCCGCTGGCATTTTCCTGAAAACTGGGCTTAATTGCTTTGCTGATGTTGTTAAGTAGTCCTGAGGGGGTGGCAGTAGTAACGCTGCCCACATATGCTGGGAAACAATATCCCGAATGTCTTAAAAAGGTCCTCAAAGTTTGTCCAACTGGTAGTGAGAAAGAGAGAAATGAAACAGTGTGTTTTCTGCAGGCAGGGCTCCAAGGGTGATGTACGGGAGCCGTGACATGGACCGCCACAGTCTGATCCAGAGCAACTTCCACGTCAACGCCTGCAACTTTCTTCCCTCCTCTGAAAGCTAAGCAGGATTTTGAGTGCAGGAGTGTTTGCACCATTCCTCTGTGTTTTGGGGGAGTTTCAGAGGAAGGTATTGGGATCTTGGGAGAAGGTGGCTGGCCTAGCCTCTGAAAAGGGAGGACTGGGGATGACAGAGCTGGAGAAGGCAAGTGGCTGGTGTCTTAGCCCTGAGCAGAGACAGAGAGGGTTGGCTGGACTGGAGAAATCCTAGGATCATGGAGGCAAGGCTTGGAAGAAGTAGTGAGATTACCTCCTTTCTCCCCCTACTCCCCACAATTTAGCTTCACTTGATGGGATGATGCTAATAGCTCTTAGTTTTTGCTCACTGTGGGCAGCCATTTGGACTCAGTACTTTAAATGTGCTCCTTTATTCTGCAAATCCAATAAATCAGGTGTTCTTATTATCCTTTATTACAATAAAGAAATCAAGAGTTTTCCAACTTACAAAATTTACCCAAAGCCCCCAACTTGGAGGATTTGAACCTAGATCTGCAGAACACCAGAATCAGTTCTCCTACCCACCCCCACACCTTCATACCATATATTCAGCCACCACCACATCATTCAGTTCAGTTCAGTTCAGTTCAGTCGCTCAGTCGTTTCCGACTCTTTGCGACTTTATGAACCGCAGCATGCCAGGCCTCCCTGTCCATCATCAACTCCCAGAGTTCACTCAAACCCATGTCCATTATGCCGGTGATGCCACTCAACTGTCTCATCCTCTGTCATCCACTTCTCCTCCTGCCCTCAATCTTTCCCAGCATCAGGGTCTTCTCAAATGAGTCAGCTCTCTGCATCAGGTGGCCAAAGTATTGGAGTTTCAGCTTCAACATCAGTACTGGAGTGGGTTGCCATTGCCTTCTCCAATGCAGGAAAGTGAAAAGTGAAAGGGAAATCGCTCAGTCGTGTCCAACTCTTTGCGACCCCATGGACTGCCGCCCACCAGGCCCCTCTGCCCATGGGATTCTCCAGCAAGAGTACTGGAGTGGGTTGCCATTGCTTTCTCCCACCATTAATTAATTATTAATTAAATAACTAATTTAAGTAGTTTATCCAACGTGAAATGTGGTAGCTAAACCTGGTAACACTGTTACATCACTGAAATATGTTGAGAAACAGAAATCACAGTTCTCTCCACCTCTCGCAAAGGGATCAAACTGTGGGGTGATGGGTACCTTGACTAACTAGAAGGGGGACTCCTTCCACGATGTTACTTGTGCCTCAAATCGCCACAAAGTACACTTTACGGACCTCACAGTTTTGGTGACTACACTAAACCAAGCTGAAGAAATTAACTGATTTTTCAATAGAAAATACAGCGGTGAGACCTGGATCCAAGCAAGCCTCTGAGAGAGAGCGTCCAGCTCTGAAGTGGGCATGGGGGGTGGGGCAAGGGAAGAAGCCCAAAGACACAAGAAAGAAGCAGGAGTGATTCAGAGAGCGACCCGCAGCAGGGCGGCCGACCCGAGAGGAAATGGGGCGCTGCTCTTGCCAGGGGAGGCCAGGAGCCAGAACCAACGAGCGGCAGGAGGGCCTGGCTTAGATCCTGAGGCGGAGGAGCCAGCAGCTGAGGGTGGTTCTGAGACGGGGCCTCAGGTGACCCGGGGACCAGTGCCCCTGCAGGGAGCTGCGGCAGAACCTCACGTGTGTGGTGCTGCAGGTAGAGACCCGCGCTGAAGCACAAACACGGACTGACAGGGGCCTGGGGTTTGCATTAAAATACTGAAAAGAAAAAGGGGCCGTGAATCTGGCACCAGGCAGCTGCCAGGAGGCAGGCCTCTGGGCGTCACCCTGCCGCCCTGTGTGTGTCTAGAGTGCCACAAGATAACAACAGCAACAGGGACGGAGGAGGGGACAGTCCCGGCACCACACTCAGCAAGCGCGCGTTCTCGTGGAGGGCAGGCGCCTCTGCCGCCCACACGGGGCCCCCCAGCCAGTCCTGCCTCCCCGGGGGCGTTGAGTCCCCAGCTTCTGGGTCCAGCGACAGAGGAGGCCAGAACTCAGCCACTAATCGTCTGAGAGGAGGGCTAGTTGGCGGTGTTCTGTCATGGGCCCCACTTTCCCCTAATTATCCCCTGCTTTCAGAAGCCCTATTACTCACTGCCAGTAAGAAAAACAATGATCCCTCCCGCACTGACACTAGGGAGAGAATGTGCCCACGCTGGGAGATGTCTGGCTTGTCCCCGGGAGAACATTCTAACAGCAAGGCTTCCCTGGCGGTATTAATATTAAACAAATGTGAAGTAGATGTTTCCACTACATTCTAAGGAATATGAAGCAATATTTATCCCTAACCAAACCCCACCTGGTGAGCAAAACCCAGAGTCGCCAGAGTCACCTGGCGGTCCACGCGAGCCTGGCTCCCGGGACCCTGAGAGCCGCACCAAGGCAGACCCGCCAGCCGTGACCCGAGCTGCGGCCAGAGCCCTGGACTCAGGCTTCTGGCCCGCCGGGTGTATGTGCAGGAAGACGGAAGCAGAGGTGGGCCCCAGGCTGCCGGAAGGACCCCTGGCTTGGTTTTCCCTGCGCTGCCAGCCACAGTGACACTACGGCCTGGGCGCCCGCCTGGAGCTCGGTGAGTACGAGGCCCCGCCCAGGGCCTCTGTCCCAGAGGCTGCAGGCCTGTGAGCAAGAACACCAGCGAGGGCCGCGTCCTCCTCGATGCCGACTCCAGTTAAAGCCAAGGAAAGTCAGGTCTGAATTTTTTCAAACGGACCCAAAAATTGATCAGCTAGTTTTTTACATAAGATAGGCAAGCATATAAAGATGAAAACCAAAAGACTTTTCTCCTGGCTACCACCAAGGAGCTTATATCAAACAGCCACTCCTGCTGGGACCAGTCATAAAGGCTGAATAAAGGGAAGTTAAAATGCTGCTTGAACAATTTTGAGAAAGAAGAATGGAACTGGAGGAATCAACTTACCTGACTTCAGGCTCTACTACAAAGCCACAGTCATCAAGACAGTGTGGTACTGGCACAAAGACAGAAATATAGATCAATGGAACAAAATAGAAAGCCCAGAGATAAATCCACACACATATGGACACCTTATCTTTGACAAAGGAGGCAAGAATATACAATGGAGTAAAGACAATCTCTTTAACAAGTGGTGCTGGGAAAACTGGTCAACCACTTGTAAAAGAATGAAACTAGATCACTTTCTAACACCACACACAAAAATAAACTCAAAATGGATTAAAGATCTAAATGTAAGACCAGAAACTATAAAACTCCTAGAGGAGAACATAGGCAAAACACTCTCCGACATAAATCACAGCAGGATCCTCAATGATCCGCCTCCCAGAATACTGGAAATAAAAGCAAATATAAACAAATGGGATCTAATTAAAATTAAAAGCTTCTGCACAACAAAGGAAACTATAAGCAAGGTGAAAAGACAACCCTCTGAATGGGAGAAAATAATAGCAAATGAAGCAACTGACAAACAACTAATCTCAAAAATATACAAGCAACTTATACAGCTCAATTCCAGAAAAATAAACGACCCAATCAAAAAATGGGCCAAAGAACTAAATAGACATTTCTCCAAAGAAGACATACGGATGGCTAACAAACACATGAAAAGATGCTCAACGTCACTCATTATCAGAGAAATGCAAATCAAGACCACAATGAGATACCACTTCACACCAGTCAGAATGGCTGCGATCCAAAAGTCTGCAAGCAATAAATGCTGGAGAGGGTGTGGAGAAAAGGGAACCCTTTTACACTGTTGGTGGGAATGCAAACTAGTACAGCCACTATGGAGAACAGTGTGGAGATTCCTTAAGAAATTGCAAATAGAACTGCCTTATGACCCAGCAATCCCACTGCTGGGCATACACACCGAGGAAACCAGAATAGAAAGAGACACATGTACCCCAATGTTCATTGCAGCACTGTTTATAATAGCCAGGACATGGAAACAACCTAGATGTCCATCAGCGGATGAATGGATAAGAAAGCTGTGGTATATATACACAATGGAGTATTACTCAGCCATTAAAAAGAATACATTTGAATCAGTTCTAATAAGATGGATGAAACTGGAACCAATTATACAGAGTGAAGTAAGCCAGAAAGAAAAACACCAATACAGTATACTAACACATATATATGGAACTTAGAAAGATGGTAATGAGGACCCTGTATGCAAGACAGCAAAAGAGATACAGATGTGTAGAGCGGACTTATGGACTCTGAGGGAGAAGGAGAGGGAGAGGGAGGGATGATTTGGGAGAATAGCATTGAAATATGTATACTATCATGTAAGAAATGAATTGCCAGTCTATGTTCAATGCAGGATGCAGGATGCTTGGGGCTGGTGTATGGGGATGATCTGGAGGGAAGATGTGGGGTGGGAGGTGGGAGGGGGGTTCATGTTTGGGAGTTCGTGTAAAAAAATAAATAAATACAAAAATTAAAATTAAAATTAAAAAATGCTGCTTGAAGAGGCAGAGGGCAGGCTTGCAGAGGAGGGATAGGTGCCTGCCATGACCCCACGCACGTGACACACAGACCCTGGAGCAGAGCCAGCAAGGGCCTTCCATCCAGGGCCAGCCTCTGGGGCCCCACACTGCCTCCTGTCCTTTCAGACCCTGATTTAGGGCAAAGGGGCTGTGCATGACCCAAAATGGGAGTATCCGGGGCCTGTGACAATCAATGGCCCTTGGTGTCCAAGAGGCAGGGACCAGGTAAAGCATTTTGCATCACAAAGTCCCTGCATGTGGCGGGGCCAAGAACTACTTAGAACAAATTTTGCTCATTTAGAAAATAACGCCTGGCCTGTTGAGTCTTTGGGACTATCTGTCAGGCGGGAACCGCTCTGGCCTGCCCCTTGGGCAGGTGGACAAAGTCCCAGGCACAAGAAACCAGGCCCGAGGCTCTTCAGACTTACCACCACGTTCAGCAGTCCTCCGTACGGCCCGATATCCGGCTGCCACAAGCCCAGGATGTGTCTGTATCGGTGAAGCACTACAGGGAGAGAGAGAGGACAGGGCTTCGCTGTAGAGTTAGCCGGCCTCCATGCAGAGTCAGTAATCGGAGGAAGGGCATTGGCGGGAGGTGGGGCTTGTGAAGAGGTCACTCATGAAGGCTCACAAGAGAGCCGTGCAAACAAATGGGGCTTCAAGTAAACCTTACAAGTTCCTGAATCATTCTAAGAGTAAAAATGTCTTTAGAAAGCACGATAACGGGGTCATTTTGAGACCCGGCCTCTGCATATCAGCTCCAGTGACGAGGAACTGCTGCCTCAAAAGACATGCACTGGGCACCCTGGTGAGGTGATGAGCCTCCCATCAGTCTCCACGATGGAGTAAGTATGGGACTCTTTACCAGGGGCGGAGTCCAAAATGTTATGGGCTGTAGAGTAAGATTTAAATCGGGTCATCCTTCTTTAAAAACAAAACACATTCCTGCCTTATTTCAAAAGCAATGCAAGTATATTTACTGGGGGCAACGAGAGAAAAGGGCACGGGAGGCCAACCTGAGATCCCACTGCACGGCCATGGCCAGTGCAGCAGATGTCCTGGGGAAAGTCCTTCACTTCCACTTTCTTGGTATTTGTAGAGTGAATAGCAAAAAGTGAAAAAGCGAAAAGAGGGGCAAACTGCACAAAGAAGTGAACCAGCTCATGCGGGGCCCTGCCTGCCAGCTGCAGGGTCTGGGGTCTCACCACAGCCAGTGTGCGGCACTAGAATTCATCTGTCAATTGGATTTGCCCATGGGGGCCAGGGGTGGGCAGACATTCTTGGTCAAACATTATTCTGGTGTATGTGTGTTCCTAGATGAGGGTGACATTTCAATCTGTCACCTGACAGAGAAAGCAGACGGCCCTCCCTCGTGTGGTGGGCCGTGTGCAATCAGTTGAAGGACTGAGCGGAAGACGGCTGGTGCTCCAGTGAGTAAGAAGGAGCTCCTCCTGCCTGGCTGAAAGCTGGGAGATCAGTCTTTTCTAACTTCAAACTCTAATCACGGGCTCTTCCTGAAGTGGACAAAAAGGCTAACCCTCCCACCAACAGGGGAGTTTTCTCTTGGCTGACTGTGTTGAGCTGGGACATTGGTCTTTTCCAGCCTTTGGATTTGAACTGAAACATGGGATCTTCCTGGGTCTGGAGCCTGCCAGACTTCGAACTGGAACTACACCATTGGCTCCTCTGGGTCTCCAGGCCGCTGACTGGAGATTCTGGGACTGGTCAGGGTCTCCATAGTTGTGCAACCCAACTTCTTATACTGCTCGCTTTCTATAGGAAGGAACTGGTTCTGTGTCTGAAAAGCTTGGCTAACACCCAGTGGGAGCCGTGGATGGTCTCATGGTGCAGGAGCTGCATCATCACAGCTTCGGGGAGGAAGGCCAGGCAGCAGGGTCCAGAGGGACCTAAGCCCAGACAGCAGCTCTGCGGCCACCACTTGGTCAGGGGTACAGGGACGGGAAAGCAGGTCCAGCACCATCCCAAGCCCGCAGGGCATGCAGAAGACTGGTGGGAATGTTCCACCAGCCTCCCTAAGGCTGCAGCCTCAGGACATTCTGAGTCGGCTTACAAGACACACATTAAAGTCAGTGGTTGTCTCATGGCCGTGCCTTGATAGGTTTTGTGTTTGTTAAACAAGCAATAATCATCGGGGTCAGAGTCACAAGCAAACACTGAGCTCCAGATGGTGCAGCACACGCGCACGTGTTTAGGGGTAAAACAGACTAATGTCTTCCACTTACCAAGAAACACAGCACATTATCCGATGGATGGATGGACAGGTGTGTGGGGGTGAAGTGGGGCAGAGAGCTACGGAGTCAGGTAAGTGGGTGCTCACAGCACAATTCTCTCTACTTTTCTGTTATGTTTTTAAAATGTTGCCATAGAACTGTGGAGAAAAAATCAAATGGGCCCATACAGCATGGCCTTATCTTGTCTCCGGTCTCCCATCTTTCCAAGATCAATCTGATCACGAAGCCCCTGGAAAGTCTGTTCAAAGAATCTGCCACCAACTTGGCAATCTCCAAAGGGGAGTTCCTTCTTCTGCTTTAAAAGCAGCATCTCTCTGAAAAAAAGAGTCCAGCCTCCCGTGTGTGCCGAGAGCACCAGCTGCCTCTGGATTGCACGCTCTACGCAGGTGAGCACACACAGGTGTGCCCCTGGCTCCTGCCAACATGAGGCTGGCCCACCCAGCCTCGGCCCCCAGGACAGTTGGAGGAAAAATCAGAGACCACCGGTGTCAGGTGGGCTGGCAGCGTATTGGCCCAGAGGCACTCGATTCCCTAAGATAACGTG
The DNA here is from genome assembly GCA_006410675.1 of Oreotragus oreotragus. NCBI lineage: Eukaryota > Metazoa > Chordata > Mammalia > Artiodactyla > Bovidae > Oreotragus > Oreotragus oreotragus. The sequence goes on from SJYX01017791.1 coordinate 342,060, forward strand.
ATGCCTGTGCTTTACAAACGTATCCTTCAGAAAGTCTCAGGGTTAGTCCAGGAGAAGCGACCCGACAAGCCCCAGCGGCCCTAGGGCTGAAGCGTCCACTTGAGTTACATGGAACTTCAGGGTGAGAACGGGGAGGGCAGCCCCGCGTGCACGGTGGCCGCCTGTGCCTGAGCCTGTCGGGAGGCCGCCTCTAAGGCGCCAAGCACAGACAAGCTCAAGAACCTGCCCTCGGGCTGGCCTCTGACCCGCGCCCGCACCCTGCCTCAGGCAGGGGAGGGGCCCTCGGGTTTAGGACAGAGTCCCCAGCACCTCTTGGCCCAGGCGCTCAACACACCCCAGGGCTCCCCACCTGGAGGGGGATCCCCAGCTCAACAAGCCCTCCTTCCACTGTCTCCAAACACGCACTGACCACTCAAGTCAGGAGAGTAAAGTGGGATTCAGTCCCACTTACTGAATGGGGCTGGAGAAGGAAATGGCAGCCCACTCCAGTATTCTTGCCTGGAGAATTCCATGGACAGGGGAACCTGGAGAGCTACAGTCCATGGGGTCGCAAAGAGTCGGACACGACTGAGCGCCTGACACACACACACTGAATGGGGCACACCTAACACCGGCCCATGTGCAGAGAGCAGGCTTGGGACCTGAGCCACCCAGTGAACGGGGTCAGACCCTTCAGGGGCTGTCCCACCAGAAGCAGGCGTGCCCAAAGGGCCCAACTCCTAGGAATCCAGGGAAGACGGGCATTCCAGTTCACAGGCGAAGGAACCAGGAACCAGAGAACCACACTTTAACTCAGTGAGAACAATGAAAATGCTCCTGCTCTCAGCCCCATGAAGCAGGATTTGGGCCTTCCAGAAGGAGCACCGGCTCAGAGACCCTGCTGACCACTGATCCCCAAGGTCAGTGTGGTTGTGTTCAGAAAACCAGCCTAGGCTCTCAGGTCACCCCACCACCACCACCAAAACAGGAACAATGGTCCAAGATGACTAAGGAACCTCTCAGCCCAGGAGCTAACAGAAAAACACTCTGTCCTAGTCAGGGCCAGCCGATTCTCATCTGCCAATGGGAAGGGTCACTTAATAAGCCAAGTGGGAAACTCTGACACTTGACAACACCCAGCCTAAAAGACCCAGCTCTCCTCGGCATGAGCTGAGACTCAGCAGTCTCTTCCCTGCTGTCCTGCCAGCAGCTGCCACAGCCCACCACACTCGGGGCGGCCGGCCCACCACCCACAAGGCTGTAACATCACTCTTGAATCACTACATCTGTAGTGCAGAAATGAGGTTTCAGGCCCAAAAGAAAACCCTATGTGCAACTGATGGTATCTTCTGCTACCCACTAGAAACTTTTGGTAGCTGGAATAAAATCAGAGGAGAAAACACTTCCAAACTCACTCTGTGGGGCCAGCATGACCCTGATACTAAAACCAGACAAGGACACCACGAGAAAAAAAAAAAAAGGCCAATATTCCTGCTGAACACAGTTGCAAATATCCTCAACAAAGTATCAGCGAACCGAAAAGGACCACACACCACGATGAAGGGGGTTTATCCAGGGAGTCAAGGATGACATAAAATCCACAAATCAATCAATGCAACACACCACATTCACAAAATGAAGACTAACAACTATGAGAGCCTCTCTATACACGCAGAAAAGGTCTTTGACAAAATGCAACATCCATTTACGAGAAAAGGGATATGGAGGGAACATACCTCAACACAATAGAGGCCACGTGTGACAAACCCACAGCCAGCAGCACGTCAAACATGAAAAGCAAAAAGCTTCTGAAAACCAAGGATCCCCACTCTCCCCATTTTCACTCAGTGTAGGATCGGAAGTCCAAGCCAGAGCAATCAGGCAAGAAAAAGAAATAGAAGGTATTCACGTTGAAAAGGAAGAAATAAAACTGTCACCATTTTGCAGATGACATGTTACCATACCCGAAAGATACCACCAAAAACTTAAACTGAATAAATGAATTACATAATGTGGCAGGATACAAAATCGATATACAGAACAAAGTCAGGAGAAACGTCCCACAGACGCACACTCTCCTCTCTCAGACACGCATCCCACTGGCGCCCACAGCCCTTTCCAGGAGCACCCTTCTGCTTTAATCTTTCCGATGGTCTCCTGCCTTCCTCTGCAGCCATCCTGCAATGTGTTCTCTGCTCCACTCGGCACACTGGGCTTTGGAGGGGACTCCCACCCTGTGTCATCTATACCTGAGGATTAGAAATGGCCTGGCCATCTCCTCACCCATGGGGGAGATGTTCCACTAAACACCTCATGTCTACTTGAGCAACCTGGAGCACTGCCAGAATGCTGGGTCTGGGCCTCAAAGCCCAGAGTCCTACAGGAACACGAGGTTATTTTTAAGTTCAAAGTGCACCATCGATTCACACACACACACACACATGTGCTAGATCCATCATAACAGCAACACACACACCCCCCGTACAATCCCAACAGCTTACAAACACGGATTGCCAAGACTGTCAGTTAGCTACACACACACCCCAGGAGCAGCTGATCTGGGCCACAAGGCTGCAGAGAGACTATGTCTCTCAGGTCCAAGGGAATGAGGCCCAGAAGACTTCAGGGGACCTGGGAACCTGAGGTCCCGTGGCTCCAGGCAGAGCACGAGTGGACGGGGGGCCTGGGGACCCGAGGTCCCGAGGCTCCAGGCAGAGCGCGAGTGGACGGGGGGCCTGGGGACCCGAGGTCCCGAGGCTCCAGGCAGAGCGCGAGTGGACGGGGGGCCTGGGGACCCGAGGTCCCGAGGCTCCAGGCAGAGCGCGAGTGGACGGGGGGCCTGGGGACCCGAGGTCCCGTGGCTCCAGGCAGAGCGCGAGTGGACGGGGGAGAGCCCAGGGCCTCGCTCTTCACAAGCTGGTCATCACAGCAGACGTCTCTGGAGCTCAGGAGAGCATCAGAGCACGAACATCACAAGCCGTCAGTTAGGACACCTTAGGACACTGGAGCCTGGAACAACGCCTGGGTGTACAGAAGCTCAAGTTCAGTTGAAGCTGATTTTTCTTTTTTTCATGCATGCTGAAATTCCCCTGATATTCTAGTAGGCCATCTAAAGTAACAGACCAGTTCTCAGAGAAAGGCAACCAAGGCTGACAACTGGTTATTGTAACTGTGTCTAGACCTTCCAGGTATTCTGCCATGCTTTTATAACTGCACCCACAGCCCGAGGCGCCAGCATTCCCCCGCTAAACCGGGTCCTAAAGGCAGCGTCAGCTACAAGCAATGGGGAGCACGCACACGTGGCTCTGGTCCAGACACTCAAGATGTGGCCTCCCAGAAGCGTGGTGAACCATCGGGACTCAGGACTCCTCCTCATCACTGCAGGAAGCTTCTCTCCACCCTCTGGACACAGAATAGGACACCTCTTAAAACAACCTGAGGCACTTCCTGTTCCCGGTCACCCCCAGTGGCGTGTCAGAATTCCACATCAGCCTGACAGTGAAGTCCTGGAAGAAGCCTGTGACAGTCCTGTGACATGATAGCCTCTAAGTGCTTGTCTGTTTGTGTCTAAAAGCCCGCGACACCTGGTTCCCCACAGCACAGCCAGCGCCATCGATCTGCTGTTCTCATTGACACCCGAAACGTCACCATCTGTCCCATGGGGCTGGAGATGGCGCCTGGCTCACTGACTGCTGGGCACGGCAGGGGCAGCACAGCCCAGGACAGAGTGCTCCAGAGCGCCCACTCCCAAGAGGGCCAGAAAAGGGACAGGACTCACATCTTCAGCCAGCCAGCCCAGCCCGGGCGTGTGGTGACCGCTCCCACACCAGTCCCCTGGGCCTGGGTGACACACGAGGTGGCTTTATAAGTGCACAGTGCCCAGACAGCGCCCCAGAGCACAGTGCCCACACCTGGGCAGCCCTGCCCAGACTTCAGGATGACCCCTGAGTAAAACAGCACTGGCCAGCACACGGCGGCTACATGGAGTCTGGTGGGGGTTAGGAAAAATTCCACCAATGACTCTATTCTCTCTGTTCTAAGCAGTTTTTGTTGAAAACTATGCTCTTTGGACTTCCCTGGTGGCTCAGATGGTAAAGCATCTGTCTACAATGCAGGAGACCCGGGTTCAATCCCTAGGTTGGGAAGATCCCCTGGAGAAGGAAATGGCAATCCACTCCAGTACTATTGCCTGGAAAATCACATGGACAGAGGAGCCTGGTAGGCTACAGTCCATGGGGTCGCAAAGAGTCGGACACGACTGAGCAACTTCACTTTCACGCTCTTCTAAGACTTGGGAGCGGGTCTGGTCAACACAGACGATGCTGGTCCCTGGATGCCCAGACGGATGGGGAAAAGAGCAGGAGAGGGCTCCCTGTGCTTCTCAAAAATGTGAAAACAGCTTCCAGTGCATCTTGGCTCAACCCAATACAAACAGAGACAGCATTCGTCCCCTGTGGAACACGGCTTAGGAAGATGTCTGGAGCTCAAGTGATGCCCATCAAAGGAGGAAATACCCACTATTTCTACGTACTTTCGTTGTGTGTGTATATGTGTGTGTAAATTTTTTACATTGACGTCTTCTGTTAACACACGATGACTGCAAAGCCTGGATGTGAACACTCACATTTCATCTTGGAAGAGGCAGGTTTTAAGGCTCCTACTGTCTCAAGAAGCGATAAATGTTAAAATGCACAGCAACACACGCTCGTGCTTGCTACAACCCCAAACCCAAAGCGGCTGCGGAAACCCGGCCCATTTGTATAACTGCCCCGGGGCCGCCACTCAGGAGGTGAAAATCAGCAAAAGCCAAGGAGGTCAGCCCGCTGCTGGGACCGGAGCCTGGGTGACAGGCCTGCCAGCAGCATCTTGGCGGTGCTCGCCACAGAAGCGGAAGCCAGGGTGGGGTTGAGGGTGGGGGTACGTACGGCAAGTGTACACGTCTCTGTACTCCATGTGCTCGTAATCGGGCAGAATTCTCATGAAACGTCCCGACTTCACGCGTGGGTTTATACCTGAACAGACACAGCAGGCAAGGGGCTGAGGGGGCTTCCGCCTTCTCGACAGGACTCGCCACTCGCTCACCCACGTCACACGCTTCCCTCACGTCCTCGACCCTGGAACCTGCAGGGACACTCGCCATGGTGGCAGGCCCGGCCAGAAGGGATCGTGGAGACAGGCGTTGCTGCCAGTCAGCGATCCACGCTGGGAACTCCCCACGGCAGGCCCACTCGGGACTCCCCTGACCCCAGGCTCTCCCTCCATCACCCACCACGATCACCAGGCTCGCTGGGCAAGGAGGGCAGAGATCCCACTCACAGACATTGGGTGCAGGGAGCCCTGTACCCCAGCTAGGATCCCCGGCTTGCCTGGTGCATACCTGGCATGTCCTTCATCTGCTGCATTTGAGCATGCTGTTTGTGCTGAAGGACAGTACTTGCCAGCCCCTGAACTCAGTCAGACCCCTCGCTCCTGAATCAAGGTAGCTGGGCCCACTATCTAAGGAGGAGGGGGGTGACTTTCTTACACCACCTCTTCCGGAAGCTAAGGGCAAGGCCCTCAGAGCAAACTCAGAGAGACACGGTTCCGGGGCTGTGAAGATAGAAGCTGAAGCTCACGCTGGCCGAGGCAGATCAGACACTCTGGGATGCTGGCTAACAGAATGCGAATCGTCCTCTGCACTTGGCAACCACGTTCGAGGGGTTGAGAGCCAGCAGTTATGACCTCTCCAGATGTCCTGCTTTGCCTGTGACCTCGCTGTGGCCCTGTCCTCTCTTGCTGGACTGCCCCTCTCTCCTGCTCACCTGTCCACTCACTGTGCCCAGACGTCCCCTCCACAGGACAGCTGCCCCCAGCCCCTTTGCCCACAGCTGAGATGAGCTCCATGGGGGCCTTAATTTCTCACGCATGCTCTCCCCCAGGCACTTCAGCCCCACCACCAGGCAGGTGTGAGCCTCCCTCCAGGACTATTTCAGGACTTAACAGCTCTTACAGGGAACTCAAGTCACTTTGACATGATATCATCAAATGGCCTAACAAACTCAAGCGGCCAATGATAAGAACTTGTCGTATTAGAGCCTCAAGGAAACAGCTGACCATTCCCCAAAGCCAGGAAGCCTCTCGTTTCTGTGCTCACAGAGGCTACTGTGGCCAGTGTGGTCCACAGATACCGATGCCCACAGCGAGGGTGGCCTCCTGGACTCCCCGGACTTAAGACTCCAACTCTGGGGGAGCAACGCTGGAGCCGAGGATGGAGTGGGGCCCTGGGGACACCCTCAGGACAGAGGGCAGGAGGAGAGGGTACACAACCAGCTCTCTACCCCTGGAACTCTAGGCTTTGCAGGATTCAAAGGAGCATTGTTCTCGCCCCGGGTACCAGAGGACTGGAAGGATCTACACTTTCCCAGGAGTGACCACTAGGGCCCCAAGACCCACTTCCCCTGGAGACACATGTCTTCTTGGGGAGTGGGACATGGAGCAGAGGTCAGAGAGAAAACCAAAGTG
>SJYX01017792.1:0-12290 GCA_006410675.1 Oreotragus oreotragus
AGGGGATGACAGAGGATGAGATGGTTGGATGGCATCACTGACTCGATGGACATGAGTTTGAGCAAACTGCAGGAGCTGGTGATCAACAGGGAAGCCTGGTGTGCTGCAGTCCACGGGGTCGCAAAGAGATGGACACGACTGAGTGACTGAACAGAACTGAACATTCGCTTCATTAACATAAATTCAGGTGTGTTGGGAGGGGCTTGTCATTAATAACAGATGCTATCATTCCTCCCAGTCAGGAAATGCCCAGGGCTTTAGGAACTCTGGGCCAGAAAAGGGGAAGAAGACCAAATGGATACGTCCTTTTATGTCACAGGTAGCCTAGAAAAGGAATCAGGAAACTATGGTCAGTTTGGTCAGGAGACTACTGGTCACTACCAGTAGCTCAAAATGCTGCCCACTGTTAGTTCTGGTATGGCCTGCTAGCTAAAAACAGTATTTCCATTCTTAGTTTTTAAAAAACAAAAATAACAGTACTTCATGGTGGTTGTTGTTTAGTCACTAAGTCCTGTCTGACTCTCTCGCTGCGAGCCCATGGACTACAGCCCACCAGCCGCCTCTGTCCTCGGAGTGTCCTAGGCAAGAATGCTGGAGTGGCTTGCCACTTCCTTCTCCAGGGGATATTCCCCACCCAGGGATGGAACCCATGTCTCCTGCATTGGCAGGTGGATTCTTTACCAGCTGAATCACCAGGGAGCATTATGCACGATGGGACATTCACTACCAATAGCTAATAATGCAAAAGAGCCTCTTGATGCAGAGAGCGAAAAAGATGGCTTGAAACTCAACATTCAAAAAACTAAGATCATGGCATCTAGTCCCATCACTTCATGACGAACAGAAGGGGGAAAACTGGAAGCCATGACAGATTTTATTTTCTTGGGCTCCAAAATCACTGTGGACGGTGACTGCAGCCATGAAATTAAAAGACGCTTGCTCCTTGNCTCAACATTCAAAAAACTAAGATCATGGCATCTAGTCCCATCACTTCATGACGAACAGAAGGGGGAAAACTGGAAGCCATGACAGATTTTATTTTCTTGGGCTCCAAAATCACTGTGGACGGTGACTGCAGCCATGAAATTAAAAGACGCTTGCTCCTTGGAAGGAAAGCTATGACAAACCTAGACAGCATATTAAAAAGCAGAGACATCACTCTGCTGACGAAGGTCCATATAGTCAAAGCTATGGTTTTTCCAGTAGTCATGTACAGATGTGAGAGTTGGACCATAAAGAAGGCTGAGCGCCGAAAAATTAACGCTTTTGAATTGTGTTGGACAAGACTCTTGAGAGTCCCTTGGACTGCAAGGTGACCAAACCAGTCAATCCTAAAGGAAATCAACCCTGACTATTCATTTGAAGGACTGATGCTGAAGCTCCAATACTTTGGCCACCTGATGTGAAGAGCTGACTCACTGGAAAAGATCCTAATGCTGGAAAGATTGAAGGAGAAGGGGGTGACAGAGGATGAGATGGTTGGATGGCATCGTTGACTCAAGGAACGTGAATCTGAGCAAACAGACAGTGAAGACAGGAAGACAGTGTAGGACAGGGAAGCCTGGTGCGCTGCGCTGCAATCCACAGGATCGCGAAGAGCTGGACACAACTTAGCAACTGCACAACCAGGATGCAAAAAGACAATCGGACATTATGTGCCTCCAGATGGAGAAACACAGCACCACCCACTCCAGTACTGCCAAAACAAAACCACCCAACAGTAACAAAACATCAAACTTGCATCTGGCCAAGCCTCCAGGTCTAAACACCAATTAACAGGAAATAAAGCGAACAGTGGAACAAGAACATAACCAGCAAAAATTCAGGCTACGGAAAACACTCAAGGAGAAAAACCTAATGAATTACAAGGAGAGAGAGAGAAAGATGAGGAAGGAATTAGAAGAGAGTTTAAGAAAGAGACACCAACCAAGTGCAATGGACAGGTGAAACAGGAGTCAGAATCATCTGAAACATGATTCAAACTCGTAAAAAAAAAAAAGACAGCACTGCAACGGCTGAAAATCCGGGTACTGACAAGTGAGTGCACAGTGAGTTATGAGAGAAGCATGGTCTTAGTTCTCCTGGGAAGAAGGCAACACTGCTTCTGTTTTTAAGAGTAATTTTAACCTCTTACCGATAGTGACCTACTTAGCTATGTCTGAAATTCGCTCCAAGGTAGTATGATGATAGAGAAAGTGATGGGGGTAGTATGAAGCAAGCTCGCCTCCAGCGATTCAAGCTGGGTGAAAGGTGCATGCATGGGAACTCACTGCGGCCCCTGTCTGGTCTTATGTATGTTTGAAGTTTTTCATTTATTAAATAATTTCTTCACATCTATTAAGCTTAAATAGGAGGAGAAAAAAAAAAGTAGCTATACAGTTTACAATCCGCGTGCTAGTTTGCGGGAAACGCTGTCACGGAGCAAGAACTGGCACAGACGGCTCTGGAGGCTGCAAGCCCCAGACGAAGGGCGGGCAGGGCTGGTTCCGCGGGGCTGTGGGACGCGGCCGGCGGCTCCCCGGCATCTTCACACGGCCTTCCCCCGGCCTGTCTATCTCTGTGTCCAAATGTCCCCTGCGCACAAGGACATGCTCATGCTGAACCACAGCCCTCCTCACGACCTCATCTTCACCTCATCACCTCTGTAAGACCGCGTCTGCAAACCAGGTCACACTCTGAGTTATCAGAGGTTAGGGCTTCAGTGCGTGAATCTGGGACGGGTGTTCGGTTTAACCCATCTGCAGGCCGTATGTTTAAATGAAAACAAGAAAAAAACAGCAAGAAAGACAACAGGTCGTGACAGTGTCACACGAGGTCACGAGGGGGCCACAGAGGGAGCCTCCAGGGAGGACGCCAGGGGTGCTGTGTTCTCCTCTGTCTCAACAGAAGGGTCTCGCAGGTCATCAGCTTGTTAAGTCCAAGCTCCTTAACACGCCGTGCAGGGTCCCCGGCCCTCCAGACCCTGGCCAGGCTCTCCACCCGGAGCAAAGACGCTCCCAGTCCTTTCAGATGGACCCTCTGTCACCTCAGCCTTCAAGTTTACCTTCTCCCCCTCCCCCGAAATCCATCATAGATCTACTGGTTAACAGGATAAATTCAGACTTTCAGGGTCAAACAAATAAGACCAAAAAGTAGCATTCCTTGAGTAACCTGAGCTCTTACTAGGCAAGGGTTCTCCCCATCACCACACACTCTCAGTCCACGGCCTGGGGCGACCCGGCCCACGCCAGTTTCCCACTCGCTCCGCAGCTCACACACAGCTCCCCACACGCTCTTCCCCTGTCCATTCGCGTTGCAGAACTAACAGTTTAGCAAAATTCTTCCAGGTCTTAAAAGCTGCGTTTCCCCGAACCCACGTTCTCCTGTGATGAGTATCTGTCCCACCCACCCCACTCTCTGCAGGTCTCCTCTCCCGCGAAGCCGCCAGAGCGACCTGCCCGGCGGCAGCAGGAGGCTCGGGGGGCCCCTCTCCTGCAGGGCGCCGGACGTGGGGAGGGCCCCGCACACAAGGAGCCCCTGGGGCCTCCTCTAACACCAGGAATGGGAACCTCAACGGCCACCTTCACGTCGCCAGCTCTGCGCGGCTCTGAACGCAGGGCAGCAGCCTGCCCGGCCCCGTAACAGACCACTGCCCCTCTCCTGCAGGGCGCCGGACGTGGGGAGGGCCCCGCACACAAGGAGCCCCTGGGGCCTCCTCTAACACCAGGAATGGGAACCTCAACGGCCACCTTCACGTCGCCAGCTCTGCGCGGCTCTGAACGCAGGGCAGCAGCCTGCCCGGCCCCGTAACAGACCACCACGGCCGGCAGCTTCCACGGCAAGACTCGACCGCCGCAGACCCTGCAGGCTGCAAGCCCAGGCCGGCGGGGCCGCCTCCGGAGGCCTCCCCCGGGGCCTGCAGACCACGGCGACGCCTGTCTCTTATACACATCTAGATGTGTATAAGAGACAGGGCCTGGCGTGCTGCGATTCATGGGGTCGCAAAGAGTCGGACACGACTGAGCGACTGAACTGAACTGAACTGAACAAAGGTCCATATAGTCAAACCTATGGTTTTTCCAGTGGTCATGTGTGGATGTGAGAGTTGGACTATAAAGAAAACTGAGCACTGAAGAATTAATGCTTTGGAACTGTGGTGTTGGAGAAGACTCTTGAGAGTCCCTTAGACTGCAAGGAGATCAAACCAGTCAATCCTAAAGGAAATCAGTCCTGAATATTCATTGGAAGGATTGATGCTGAAGCTGAAACGCCAATACTCTGGCTACCCGATGCGGAGAACTGACTCATTGGAAAAGCCCCTGATGCTGGCAAAGATTGAAGGCAGGAGGAGAAGGGGATGACAGAGGATGAGATGGTTGGATGGCATCACTGACTCGATGGACATGAGTTTGAGCAAACTGCAGGAGCTGGTGATCAACAGGGAAGCCTGGTGTGCTGCAGTCCACGGGGTCGCAAAGAGATGGACACGACTGAGTGACTGAACAGAACTGAACATTCGCTTCATTAACATAAATTCAGGTGTGTTGGGAGGGGCTTGTCATTAATAACAGATGCTATCATTCCTCCCAGTCAGGAAATGCCCAGGGCTTTAGGAACTCTGGGCCAGAAAAGGGGAAGAAGACCAAATGGATACGTCCTTTTATGTCACAGGTAGCCTAGAAAAGGAATCAGGAAACTATGGTCAGTTTGGTCAGGAGACTACTGGTCACTACCAGTAGCTCAAAATGCTGCCCACTGTTAGTTCTGGTATGGCCTGCTAGCTAAAAACAGTATTTCCATTCTTAGTTTTTAAAAAACAAAAATAACAGTACTTCATGGTGGTTGTTGTTTAGTCACTAAGTCCTGTCTGACTCTCTCGCTGCGAGCCCATGGACTACAGCCCACCAGCCGCCTCTGTCCTCGGAGTGTCCTAGGCAAGAATGCTGGAGTGGCTTGCCACTTCCTTCTCCAGGGGATATTCCCCACCCAGGGATGGAACCCATGTCTCCTGCATTGGCAGGTGGATTCTTTACCAGCTGAATCACCAGGGAGCATTATGCACGATGGGACATTCACTACCAATAGCTAATAATGCAAAAGAGCCTCTTGATGCAGAGAGCGAAAAAGATGGCTTGAAACTCAACATTCAAAAAACTAAGATCATGGCATCTAGTCCCATCACTTCATGACGAACAGAAGGGGGAAAACTGGAAGCCATGACAGATTTTATTTTCTTGGGCTCCAAAATCACTGTGGACGGTGACTGCAGCCATGAAATTAAAAGACGCTTGCTCCTTGGAAGGAAAGCTATGACAAACCTAGACAGCATATTAAAAAGCAGAGACATCACTCTGCTGACGAAGGTCCATATAGTCAAAGCTATGGTTTTTCCAGTAGTCATGTACAGATGTGAGAGTTGGACCATAAAGAAGGCTGAGCGCCGAAAAATTAACGCTTTTGAATTGTGTTGGACAAGACTCTTGAGAGTCCCTTGGACTGCAAGGTGACCAAACCAGTCAATCCTAAAGGAAATCAACCCTGACTATTCATTTGAAGGACTGATGCTGAAGCTCCAATACTTTGGCCACCTGATGTGAAGAGCTGACTCACTGGAAAAGATCCTAATGCTGGAAAGATTGAAGGAGAAGGGGGTGACAGAGGATGAGATGGTTGGATGGCATCGTTGACTCAAGGAACGTGAATCTGAGCAAACAGACAGTGAAGACAGGAAGACAGTGTAGGACAGGGAAGCCTGGTGCGCTGCGCTGCAATCCACAGGATCGCGAAGAGCTGGACACAACTTAGCAACTGCACAACCAGGATGCAAAAAGACAATCGGACATTATGTGCCTCCAGATGGAGAAACACAGCACCACCCACTCCAGTACTGCCAAAACAAAACCACCCAACAGTAACAAAACATCAAACTTGCATCTGGCCAAGCCTCCAGGTCTAAACACCAATTAACAGGAAATAAAGCGAACAGTGGAACAAGAACATAACCAGCAAAAATTCAGGCTACGGAAAACACTCAAGGAGAAAAACCTAATGAATTACAAGGAGAGAGAGAGAAAGATGAGGAAGGAATTAGAAGAGAGTTTAAGAAAGAGACACCAACCAAGTGCAATGGACAGGTGAAACAGGAGTCAGAATCATCTGAAACATGATTCAAACTCGTAAAAAAAAAAAAGACAGCACTGCAACGGCTGAAAATCCGGGTACTGACAAGTGAGTGCACAGTGAGTTATGAGAGAAGCATGGTCTTAGTTCTCCTGGGAAGAAGGCAACACTGCTTCTGTTTTTAAGAGTAATTTTAACCTCTTACCGATAGTGACCTACTTAGCTATGTCTGAAATTCGCTCCAAGGTAGTATGATGATAGAGAAAGTGATGGGGGTAGTATGAAGCAAGCTCGCCTCCAGCGATTCAAGCTGGGTGAAAGGTGCATGCATGGGAACTCACTGCGGCCCCTGTCTGGTCTTATGTATGTTTGAAGTTTTTCATTTATTAAATAATTTCTTCACATCTATTAAGCTTAAATAGGAGGAGAAAAAAAAAAGTAGCTATACAGTTTACAATCCGCGTGCTAGTTTGCGGGAAACGCTGTCACGGAGCAAGAACTGGCACAGACGGCTCTGGAGGCTGCAAGCCCCAGACGAAGGGCGGGCAGGGCTGGTTCCGCGGGGCTGTGGGACGCGGCCGGCGGCTCCCCGGCATCTTCACACGGCCTTCCCCCGGCCTGTCTATCTCTGTGTCCAAATGTCCCCTGCGCACAAGGACATGCTCATGCTGAACCACAGCCCTCCTCACGACCTCATCTTCACCTCATCACCTCTGTAAGACCGCGTCTGCAAACCAGGTCACACTCTGAGTTATCAGAGGTTAGGGCTTCAGTGCGTGAATCTGGGACGGGTGTTCGGTTTAACCCATCTGCAGGCCGTATGTTTAAATGAAAACAAGAAAAAAACAGCAAGAAAGACAACAGGTCGTGACAGTGTCACACGAGGTCACGAGGGGGCCACAGAGGGAGCCTCCAGGGAGGACGCCAGCGGTGCTGTGTTCTCCTCTGTCTCAACAGAAGGGTCTCGCAGGTCATCAGCTTGTTAAGTCCAAGCTCCTTAACACGCCGTGCAGGGTCCCCGGCCCTCCAGACCCTGGCCAGGCTCTCCACCCGGAGCAAAGACGCTCCCAGTCCTTTCAGATGGACCCTCTGTCACCTCAGCCTTCAAGTTTACCTTCTCCCCCTCCCCCGAAATCCATCATAGATCTACTGGTTAACAGGATAAATTCAGACTTTCAGGGTCAAACAAATAAGACCAAAAAGTAGCATTCCTTGAGTAACCTGAGCTCTTACTAGGCAAGGGTTCTCCCCATCACCACACACTCTCAGTCCACGGCCTGGGGCGACCCGGCCCACGCCAGTTTCCCACTCGCTCCGCAGCTCACACACAGCTCCCCACACGCTCTTCCCCTGTCCATTCGCGTTGCAGAACTAACAGTTTAGCAAAATTCTTCCAGGTCTTAAAAGCTGCGTTTCCCCGAACCCACGTTCTCCTGTGATGAGTATCTGTCCCACCCACCCCACTCTCTGCAGGTCTCCTCTCCCGCGAAGCCGCCAGAGCGACCTGCCCGGCGGCAGCAGGAGGCTCGGGGGGCCCCTCTCCTGCAGGGCGCCGGACGTGGGGAGGGCCCCGCACACAAGGAGCCCCTGGGGCCTCCTCTAACACCAGGAATGGGAACCTCAACGGCCACCTTCACGTCGCCAGCTCTGCGCGGCTCTGAACGCAGGGCAGCAGCCTGCCCGGCCCCGTAACAGACCACCACGGCCGGCAGCTTCCACGGCAAGACTCGACCGCCGCAGACCCTGCAGGCTGCAAGCCCAGGCCGGCGGGGCCGCCTCCGGAGGCCTCCCCCGGGGCCTGCAGACCACGGCGACGCTCGCCGCTTCCTCCCAGCGAGCATCCTACGGCTCTTTGTGTTCAAACCTCCACTTCGAGTGAGGACCCCAGGCATACTGGGTTAGCAGTTAACGGCCTCGTTTCTAACACAGTCACCTCTTCAAAGGCCTGGTCCTCCGATACAGTCAGTCACCTTCCCAAGTTGGAGGGGGGCTCAGTCGGGCCCCTAACACGGTAAATGGATTAATTTAGGAACACCGTCCCCTCTGGCAGGGGACCCCTCCTTGTCGGCACCAGAGACAAGTGTCCGCTGCCTTCCCCTTCCTCACTGGCTTCCCAGGACGCTGTGGTGTGAAAAAGGGAACACACTGAACGGCAGTTAAGAGTTAGTGTCAGACACGCGCATCACCTTTCTGCTCTCCACCCTCACCTTCAGGAGACACACATGAGACACTCAGGTGTCCACTTGACAATTAAAGCTGGTGCCCACCGGACTGACCAGGCAGAACCTGGGGAAGCGAAGGACCAGCAGTCTTCCAAACCGGTCCTGATATCCAGTCCATCTTCCTTTTCCAACATCCTGACAAGTAGCTCTCCCCCCGGAGACGAGTTGAATGAATTATCATCATGCTACTTGAGGAAAAATACTGAGACCACCAGAGCAGATCACACATTTTTATTTAACACCTCAAGATTATAGACCCGTCTATCGTTACGGTTTCCTGTACATGGAATCTTCCGTCACTAAAGGCTTTCCTGGTCTCTCAATCTAACAATACACTTATTTATAATAACATTCAACACTCTAGACTCTCCCCGATGAACTCTAATATGAGGCAGGGAAAGTGAAGCCCAGCACTAAATATATCCACCGCACAGAATAGCAAGTAGTGTGCTGACATGAAGTGGATGGATCAGAGGTTCCACAAAGACCCCGAAGCCAGGACATCAACAGCCCAGAACACACCACGCTGTGTGGCCATCAGTGACGTGCTCTCCAAGCTCAGCCCAGCCCCCTGTTCTCTCACCTGCAGAGACATGGTTCACTTTGAGTACCTGGGAATGAGATCATTTCAGATGAAGCTGCCATTTCCAATTAAATCTGTTATCAGAGGCTCGTTTCATTCCAATTTTAAAAACACTGACTAGGACGGAGGCTACCACAAAAGAGCAACAGCGGCGGCACAGCCAAGGGCACGGCAGGTTTAGATGGCGCCCGCCAGGCCGCCAAGGCCCCACACCACAGGAAAATGGCAGCAGGAACCACACTTTACGAACCCGAATCGCAGTTAGGTTGAGGGCATAGCTGACGTGCGGAGTCATCCACAGTGCCGGGCGTCTGTGACACTCTGAGTCAGGACCTCCCTGCGGTCCGGGGCGCCAGCTCACCACCAGGCAGCACTGGCCCGAGAAGCAGAAACGCAGGGCCGGCGTCCCGGGGCTTCGTCCCTCACAACTGGTCCCTTCAGTGCACCCCCGATGCCGGGGGAAAGGGACGTTCGGTCTTTCCACGCAACCTCCCGCTGAAGCCTGTAGCATCATGCAGGCAAGTCAATGGCAGTACCGTGTTCACAACATTAGCTAATGCACTTTCTGCACAAGAAGGCCAAAAAGGAAACGAGAGATGACCTAGATGCTCCTTATTTCCCAGGCAGGGCTGACCCTTAACATCCTAGAAAAGCGTGCCCACCTGTTTCTCTAAAATTTCCTACAACACTTTGATGAAGCGAGTGGTCTTAGAACCTTTCTGACCGGAATTCCTAAGGTCTAACTTAAAACTCTTGCCAATATAATTAAAACACATTTCCAGGCAATGTGTCTTTAAAACCTCTCTTCAGAGAGGAAGCAGATGGTGTCTGGCTGCTGCTGGACTGGCCAAAGGGATGGATGGACTGGGGCAGGGGTACAGAAAACTCACTGTACTCTTCTATTTTCACAAATGTTCAAAATTCTCCATAATAAAGTGCTACCTTCATAACTAAGCCGGAAACTGCTTACACCGCTGGACAAGGTTCTGCAGAGCATCAGGGGAAGAGTCCTGAGGGTTTCCTACCTGATAATGCCCACTGATTTTTGTCTTTATATTATACAGAAAAATAGACCTAATCACAATTTAACCCAATACAACTGGGTGTTTCCAGACACTTAAGGCATCCAGTCCAAGATGAGAGACTACAGATAACTGGAGGAGTCCTGGGGACAGCGTCTCTCTCACGGAAACGGCTATTCCATCACCCAACCGTGAAGTTCCCCCATCTGGAAGCGACCCCAACACCCAAGATGTTGTTGGCTCATTCAGCAAGTGTTCACCAAGCATCTCCTGCAGGACAGACACCGCTGCAGGTTTCAGAAGCACGGAAGTGAGAAGAATGGAGCCCTGCCCTTGCAGCTTCTGCTCTCCTGCAGGGAGACGGACCACAAGCAAATTAAAATCATACAGTACCTGGGATGCTGATGAGCCATGTGGAAAAATAAGGCCGGGGAGACTGTCAAGTAATCGGGGAACACATTCTCACGAGAGGTGATGGTGGTTTGGCCCCAGGTGGTTAGGAAAACAGCTAACGCTTGGCAATGCCTACTGTGTTCCAGGCACTGTTTTAATCCCACCCAGCCCCACAACCACCCTTTGCGGGGGCGGGGGGGGAGGTTTTCTATCTGAAGCCCCAAGCTAAAGAGAAGCTGAGCCTCAGAGAGGCAGAGCTGCTTCTCCCAGGTCACAGAGCTCCCACGGGGTGATGCTCGGATGAGTGGGGAGCGGGAGGCACGCCTCATTCCAGGGCAGTGGGTCAGGGACGCCCAGGACCTGGGGGCAGGGGCGACACAGAGTGTGAGTGGAGGGGTCGTGGAAGACTTCCCATCAGTGCCCCTCACTCTTCAACACAGGTAGGCTCTCAAAGATGACCTGCCGTCTGAGAAAACCCTCCTGAAAAAAGGTCAAAGGAAGTGATGGACCCAGACAGAGAAAAAGGGGACTTGAAGGACGCAGACGGTACAAGGGTTTAAAAAAAAACTATACAAAACTATAACTAATACCCTCAGAAATAAGAGAAGATACTGCACTCAGGAGAAGATGCTATTTAGAAGGAGGTGGGGAGGGAAAACTCCTGGAAATAAAATGTANCATGTAGCAGATACTCAATCAACATCTGTTGGCTATGTGTAGATAACAGAGTCTAGTAAACAAACACAAATACACTGGGCCCTCCAAGCCATTGTTTAGGCTTTTGCAATAACCATGTACTCAGGGACTTCCCTGGTGGTCAGGTGCTTAAGACTTCACCTTTCAATGCAGGGATGTGGGTTCTATCCCTGGTAAGGGAACTAACAGTTCACATGCCAAGGGGCAAGTAATCCTGAGTGCCACGACTAAGACCCAACACAGCCAAATTAAAAACAAATAAAATTAAATTTAAAATGTGTATTCTAGTTTCTGTATTTGATACTTTGACATCTTGGGGCCTTGGGATAACAAACAGCTTCCTTTCCGCACACAATTCATCTTTGTATCGAGGTATTGTGCTGTTTCTTTTATTTTTCACTGTATTTTTAATTGTTGTTGATCAGTCACTCAGTTATGTCCAACTCTTCTGTGACCGCCATGGACTGTAGCCTGCCAGGCTCCTCTGTCCATAGAATTCTCCAGGTAAGAATACTGGAATGGGTTGCCATTCCCTTCTCCAGGGGATCTTCCCAAACCAGGGATTGAACCTAGGTCTGCAGCATTGCAGGCAGATTCTTTACCATCTGAAACACCAAGGAAGCCCCCTAGGGTCTAAACTATCCAGAAATAGCTTTGGGCTTTGAAAACTTAACCAGAACAAACAAAATGCCTTTAGCAGGAAGGCCATTCACAGAGGGCAGGGAAAGGACATACCCCATAAGCTGAGGCTCCTGGAAGGCTGGCTTTTCTTCCCCGCCCCTGGCAAGGCAGTGTCCTTTTCACCTTCAGTCTGTCAGCATCCTTCAGAGACCCCCATCTCCAGCCCCATAAACCTACACACAAAAGGCAGCTCCCCTTGGAAGTCCTGGAAATGCTTAGAATACTTAAGATGTCACATTTACATTTTAATAGCCGCCCTTAGGGTTGGGACATCATCTTTCATCCAGGTTTAGACATCAGGAAGGACTTCATCCTTCCAGCTCCAGAAGGAAGGAGTGAATTCGTACATTTGGCAGAGTACACTGAGGTCAGGAAAGGGCCAGAGAACTAAGATGCCAAGATAGAACTTGCCTGGCAAAGGGACAAGATCAAGCTCACTGTTACTTGTAGACAAACTATAAGATCATTTTCAGAGACGCTGTTAACAGTGAATAGTGCTCCAGGGAACTCTGCTCAATGTGATGGGAGGGGAGTTAGGGGAGAATGGATATGTTCTTCCTCGTTCACTTGAGACTGTCACAGCATTGTTTGTTA
>SJYX01017792.1:20672-46637 GCA_006410675.1 Oreotragus oreotragus
TTAACTGAAACCTGCTTCCCTTAAGTGTAGATTTCTTTTTCCTCTGCTCATGCAACCAACCTAAAGGTGCAGGGGGTATTTTTCTTTGCTCCTCATTGTTACTTCCAGAACCTTCTCTCTCTTCTTCCTAAAAGCCCCAGCTCCCACATCACACAACTGTACACTTTTTCCTCATTGCTAAAGGACACTGCTCCCCTACCCCTCTCTGCAATCACTGTTGCTGTCTCTCAGTCTCCACTTCTGACTCTCTTCTGATGTCACATCTTTTCTGACCCACTTGAAATGTGGCCAAAGATAAGACAGGCTCAGAATGCAAAAATGCACACTGGATTTTGAAGGCTCAGCCTGAGTAAGAATATATAAATATCTCCATCACTTTTACAGTGATTACAAATCAAATTGATAATATTTTGAATGTGTGCTGTGTGCTAAGCTGCTTCAGTCATGTCTGACTCTTTGCAGTCCTATGGACCTAACCCACAAGGCTCCTCTGTCCATGGGATTCTCCAGGCAAGAATACTGGATTGGGTTGCCATGTCCTCCTCCGGGAGATCTTCCCGACCCAGGGGTTGAACCCATGTCTCTTACATGTCCTCCACTGGCAGGTGGGTTCTTTACCACTCCCACCACCTGAGAAGCCCAACTGTTCTGAATATATTAGATTAAATTAAATATGTTCCTATATTTAAATTTTTTTCAGATGTATCTCTTTATCTTTTTGTGTGGCTAATAGAAAATTTAGAATTGCTCATGTGGCTCACACTACACTCTGATTGGCTCTGCCAATAAGCGAGGCCCTTTCTTAATCCTGACTTCACACATCCCAGGTGAGAGCTGCCCCTCCCGTCTTCCTGGTGCTCGCCATCCCCTCAGGCTTCCCTGATCTCACCAGGACCTACTAACAGTGAACCCCACTGCCTTTCCAAAACTGCTCCTGTCCACGCCTCCACACTCCTTTGTCACAGGAGAACTTCCTCTCTTCCCCAGGTAGACTGTGAAATTCTCCCCTCTAACTGCACTTCCATTAGAGAATGAATCACACTGCAAGGCAGGGTCTGTCAGCAGTCAATGTGTCTCCTGTCTTGGCAGGCGAATTCTTCTGGGGACTTTGAGCCCCTTGAAGGCAGGACCCAAGATCTTTCACTTCTGCTTGCATCAGCAGCACTATAAAACCCTGTCCTCTTTGGATGATTTAAGTCCCAGTTCCTTATGGGGGCTTCCCTGGTGGCTCAGACGGTAAAGCATCTGCCTGCAATGCGGTGAGACCCGGGTTCAATTCCTGGGTCGGGAAGATCCCCTGGAGAAGGAAATGACAATCCACTCCAGCACTCTTGTCTGGAAAATCCCATGGACAGAGGACCCTGATAGGCTACAGTCCATGGGGTCACAAAGAGTTGGATACGACTGAGTGACTTCACTTTCACTTTCCTTATGTCTTAACTCAACACTCTCAGCCCTCCTTTATCCTGGTGCTTCTGCGCTCGGTGAACAAGGATGTGGTTGGCCATTCAGCAAGTAAAGATACCTTCTATGGGCAAGACACAGCTCTGGGTATTGGGACATTTGGATGAGTTCAAGGCATGCAGTGCCAGCCAGAGGGAACTTAGGACACACAGTTCAGCATGACTGTGGATGGACAGGCTGACAGGGGCCAGAGAGGCCAGGGCGATGGCCCAGGAAAGACATGGAGGAAAGCTGGGAGGCATCCATCACACTGCTTGTTATCTGACACCAGGAATCAACCCCAGATAAACCTAGAATGAGGAAGGGAGGAAGCTGTCTGTCCTGAAGACTGAAAACAGAGCATAAGGAGGAACTGGAGCACCTTGGGTGGGCCCCAGGGTGGACCCAGGCAGACAGAAAGGCTGCGACAACACGCAACCTAAGATCTAATGGTGAGGAGCACTCAGCATACACCAGGCACTGCAAGGACGAACTGTGGACTAACTCATGTCGCTTGGCAAGAACCCTGAGTCTTGAGCCATTATTCCATTTTACAGAGGAGAGGGAGCTGAGAACTCAAACAGGGTTGCATGCTGCATGTCAGTCGTGTCCAACTCTGTGCGACCCCATGGACTGTAGCCCACCAGGCTGCTCTGTCTACGGGATTCTCCAGGCAAGAATACTGCAGTGAGTTGCCATGCCTTCCTCCAGGGGATCTTCCTGTCCTAGGGATCGAACCCACGTCTCCTGCATCTCCCGCCTTGGAGAAAGTTCTCTCCAGTACTCCTGAGATACATGGGAAGCCCCCGATCAGGATTACACAGGCTGCAAGTGTCAGAGCTTGACATGGAGCCCAGTCCATGGGACTCCAGGGCCAGTGCTTCTTGCCGTCCTGCAGGGCCACCATCCCTGTAATGGATGAGGCAGACTACTATGGATGTTAGAGATGTTACATGTGCCTTCAGGTGCCCAGGGCGAGCAAGGCCGTGGGTCTGAAGCAAAGCCAGCTTCCACCCAGTGACCATGAAACACGCCCCTAACTCTTCCGGTAGGCAACCTCAGAGACCTAGTGACTTTGGCAGAGGTGGGGAGTGGACAGACACGGACTTGCCACAGAACCAGGTGCCCTGGGGACCCAGAATATTCCTTACAGAGTCTACTATTGGAGAATAGGACTAAAAGAAATTGCTCGCTTTCCTTGAGTATCTAGGCTTCACGGGGAAGCCCACTAACCCAAACGCTGCTTTCTGTAAGAAAAGGGAGGAACCAACGTTAAAACACTGTTTGGGCCGGGGGTCTCTGAGAAGTGGCATGGGTGCTTCCTGGGAGACCCCGGGTGACAGCTGCTGCTCCTGACCTGTCTCCCCCGTCCTCCATTTCTCCAAAGTGTTCAGGGGACTCCCCAAAGGGCAGGGAGGCGAAGTATCTGTGTACTGAGGGTGTGCTTCACTCAGGTTATATCACCTGATTCCTCCAAGGTCCCAAGAGCTGAGTAACATTATTCCCATTTTGCAGATGGGAACACTGAGGTTGAGGGTGTCGGGACCCCAGTGAGGCAGACAGCCCGCTCAAATCAGAGAATGTCACAGGATTTTGAAAAGGGAATATGTGCAAAGGTGTAGCCAAGGGTGTCACAGGATTTTGAAAAGGGAATATGTGCAAAGGTGTAGCCAAGGGTGTGAGACGCCCACAAGGGCCAGAGTGGTGTTCTCAGGCTTAAGTCCTGGGCCCTCAGAGCCCACCAGGGCAGCACTTACTGGAGCCTGGAAGCAGAAAGCCACGTGGAGAGCGTGGTTACGAGGCGCTCTGAACCCAGGCGGAAGGACTTAGCAGCCCAAAGTGACCCCATAGGGCAGGGTCTGGAAATAAACACGCCCATCTCCCATATTCCATGCTGCGGTAGCTCCCCACAAGGCAGATAGCCAAGTGTCAGCGGGTGGACGTGGACGGGCAACGGAAGACCCCCTGCACAGATTCGAGGCTGGACGAAGTTCACTCTCCAGGCTCCTGGCACCTTCCCCGGCTGTCCCTCCCTCTTGTGGAAAGAATGGGGCCAGAGACACCCAGGATCGCAGCTGCCCACCAGCCCCAGTGAGCACAGCCGGAGTCAGCGCGCAAGGAGCTGAGCGTACCTCGGCGCTGCACGTGTTAACATCTCTGCTCTGCGGCCTGGGTGCCTGATTCCGCAACCTGTGGAGGGGGCGGGACCAAGATAGCTGGGGGCCTCCCTGGAAATCCACTCCCACCCTTGGGCAGCTGCCCGCCAGCCCTCAGCTACGCTGGATGAACTGAGGAGGTTTGATGGCTGAGAAAATAGACGTGGGGCTTCCCCGAGGAGAATAATTTAATTTTATGGGGCAGGGACGCGGGAACACGGAGTTCGNGCAACCTGTGGAGGGGGCGGGACCAAGATAGCTGGGGGCCTCCCTGGAAATCCACTCCCACCCTTGGGCAGCTGCCCGCCAGCCCTCAGCTACGCTGGATGAACTGAGGAGGTTTGATGGCTGAGAAAGTAGACGTGGGGCTTCCCCGAGGAGAATAATTTAATTTTATGGGGCAGGGACGCGGGAACACGGAGTTCGGACCCTACACTCAGCAAGCGGCCTGGCTGCAGGCGTCGCATGTGTAACTCATTACCTCCTCGGGCCGCCCATTTGCAGCCGGTGGATGATGCTCAGAGCGTGGTGGAGGGCCCGAGGCCGCGGGGTGAGCATGACTGCAATATTTTTCTGACACTAACACCTCTCGCTGGCCCTTGGAGAGGGCCGTGGAAGAGCCAGGCCCTGCCAAACATCACCCACGCCCGGCCCTCCGCCTACTGGCGTCAGACAGGAGAGGCTTCAGCTGTTCAGGCGAGAAGAGAAAGACTGGATCCCGGAGGTAAGCAAGGAGAGGGCAGGCACAGAGGGAGCTGGGGGAGCAGGAGGGGTCGAGGCCCAGACAGCNTCTGCCCACCAAGAGACAAGGCCCAGCCAGCAGGTGAGGACAGACCATCCTACTGCAGAAAGGCAAGAGAAAAATTATTTTCCGGGTAGAAGTAATAATGAGCAGAAGCTTGGGAGCTGGGAAAATGCTGGGCTTTTCCAAAGAACGCACTCATAGTCCTGTGTGTGCATGAGACGGACTGACTTGAATCTTATCAGATGGGGCGCTACCAACTGGCTGCAGGGGGGCCTCCCCAGTTCTCTGGACGCCTCAAGTCCATCTTGAATGCCAGCCCTCTGCAGTGCTGATCCCTGGAGGACACACAGACCATGTCCAGGGAATATTTGTTGGACATATAGGGCAAGACAATAAACACCTAAGTAAACAAATAGCTGGAATGGGGAAGTGCTGGGCTAAAGCACCCTGGCTGTCTGCTGGGCTCTGTGCGCAAAGGGAAAGGAAGGCAAAGGTCGAGAAACAGACACCGTCACCTGTGGCGTTTCTACTTTCCACTGGGATCAGGAAGCCCCGGACTTCGCGTTTCAGGGAGCCGGGGAACGCTCACGCTGTGTCCCGGGAGGAGTCCCTGGATGTGTTCACAGCAGTGCTGGCTCAGCCGAAGCCCTGCCTCATAATCCTCGTGGCTGTTAATCATAATTAAAGTGCGCTCCAACCACAACACATCAGATCACGATCCCAAAGCAGGTTTCGTTATTATTCAAGTGGCCCAAAAGTTTTTTAGGAAACGTGTTTCCTTTCCACTTCACAGAAGAGGGGTTAAGGTACACATTCCTTGGACGGTGTCTAATGGAAACCTTTACCCAACAAACTACCTCACTGCTCACACACCTTTGCCCAGTACTTCTCTTAAAGTCTTGAAGACTTCCAGTTAGAGAATTTACAAAGCAAATGAGAACCTGTTTGCTTTGTTCAGTTTCCTCTAGGAGTCACAAATGGCAACCCACTCCAGCGTTCTTGCCTGGAGAATCCCAGGGACGGAGGAGCCTGGTGGGCTGCCNGACTTCCAGTTAGAGAATTTACAAAGCAAATGAGAACCTGTTTGCTTTGTTCAGTTTCCTCTAGGAGTCACAAATGGCAACCCACTCCAGCGTTCTTGCCTGGAGAATCCCAGGGACGGAGGAGCCTGGTTGGCTGCCATCTATGGGGTCGCACAGACGACTAAAGCGACTTGGCAGCAGCAGCAGCAGTCACAAAATGGTCTTTGGAACAGCTTGGGACTGGATCCCTAAAACGGGGAGCCATGTCTTCAGTATTCCTAAGGCTGTTCTCCCCTGCGCTCAGTTCTTTCCAGTGTTTCTTTTAAGCCAAGCCACCACTTGAATGACTACACAGCCGTTGTCTGTCCTGCCGGCAAGCTCAGGCTGAGGGCTGGATTCACGGGGATATAGATTTTGTTTAGTACTGGAGAAGTGTGCATCTCTGGGGATCTGGCATTCAGCAGGTACCCCAAATGTTTGCAGGGCTGAGCTGAATCGAATGGGTGCATCCAGAGGGTTCTGGCAGTGGTATCCATAAGGGTCCTGTCAGTGGTATATAAAAAGAAAATCATAAGTGTTGGTGAGAATGTTTAGGAATTGAACCCCTGTTCTTTGCTGATGGGAATATAAAATGGCACAGCCGATTCGGAAAATAATCTGACAGTTCCTCAAAATATTAACCATACAGTCACCACATGACCCAACAAATCTACTCCTAGATATATACCTACTATAAATGAAGACATCTGTCCACATCAAACCTTGTCCACTGACATTCACAGCAGCATTATTTATGATAACTAAAAGATGGAAACTACACAAATGTCCATCAACTGAACAATGAATCGACTAAATGTTATATCCTTGAAGTGGAATATTATACAGCAATAAAAAGGAGTGGGGTGCTGACACATGCTACAACATAGAGGAACCTTGAAAACATATTGCTTAGTGAAGAGAGCCAGTCACAAAAGTTCATATATTTTATGATTCCATTTTTATAAGGTATTCAGGTTAAGCAGATCCATAGAGATAGAAATGAGGTGTGTGACTGCCTAAGGCCAAGGCAAGAAATGAGGATTGACTGCTAATAGGTATGGGGTTTCTTTGGGGGCTGTTTGAAATATTCTAAAAAAGTTAAATAATGGTGATCCTTGCACAACTCTGAATATACTAAAATCCATTTTAAAGGAGTGAATTTTGTGGTTTGTGAATTATATGTCAAAGTTGTTATTAAAAGCAAAAGTTACAAATACTAAAAAGTCGATTATGTTACCACATTTACTGTTATCGATGCCTCGGGGTTATTTACATCTATCATAGCTACAAACAGAAACGCTATGTAACACTGTATTACTGCCCACGTCTTGCCAAGTCTGACTCCTGTGCTGTCTTGACTGTAGCTTGAGTATTTACACACCATGGAAATTGGCAAACAGTACCAATCAGAGCTCTTTTCCCCCTCGAGAGCCACTTGCTATTGATCTTGCCATAGGGCACCCTCCATAAGGTCCCTGTGACTGCCCCTTCCCGACCTGAATCCTTTCTGTGGTTGCATTACTTTAATTCAGCTCTGAGCAAATAAAAAGACCACACAGCTTGGAAATCACCTCTTCCTAGTCCTCCACCACTGAAACAAAGGCCACACGCCTCATCCCCAACTCTCCTTCTAAATGCCTTTGTGTGACATTCTCACCTTTTGTTGCCTTTTAGATCCTTTGTCTACAGCTGAGTCAGGGACAGCTCACCGGAAGTGGTGGCCATTCAGAGCCTAGAGTCACCACCCATTTATGGAGGAGGGGAAGGGCACCAATATGGTAAAATGAATGAATGAATAATGCTATCCACAAGATAAGTAACAGGATTTATAAAAACTACTCAACAGACAGTGAGGTTCAGGAAGGGGATACCACTTTAAATCGTGTTATGAGCATATTTTCCCCAAGCTCAACAGGGTGAATGCCTTCTTGTGGAAGTGAGTTTTACTTAACAGTGACTTATGAATCACTTTCTGTGTGTCAGGCGCTGCTCTAAGCATTGTGTAAGTAATAACTCTTTAAACTTGATCTAATTTTAGGATATTTTCATCCTCCCTAAAAGAAACACTGTACGCGTTCGCTGTCACTGCCCATTGCGTCCCTCCTCCTAGTCCTCAGAAACCACCCATCTACTTTTTGTCTGTATATCTGGCTGCTCAGAATCTGGCTGGCTGGAGTGGATCCATGAGAGGACTCCTAGGTGCCAGAGAATGACGGAGACATTAGCTAGATGGACCCTGAGTCTCTGAATGGCTCCATGCGGCAGAGCGCCCAACCCGACCTGCCACATTAGACTGTGCCGTGCCCCGCGTGCCTGCTCAGCCGCGTCTGACTCTTGGTGACCCCGTGGACTGTAGCCCTCCAGACTCCTCTGTCCATGGGATTTTCCAGGCCAGAATACTGGAGTGGGTTGCCATTTCCTCCTCCAGGGGATCTTCCCGACCCAGAGATAAACCCGTGTCTCCTGTGTCTCTTGCTCTGGGAGGCCCTTTGTCTCTGTGGATTTACCTACTCTGGGCATTCCCTATAAATGGCATCATTCAATACATGCTTTTGTGACTAGTGTAAGCTACTGACATTCTCTTTTTACAGACGAGGAAACTGAGAAACGGGGGTTAAGTACTTCAGTAAAGGTCACACAGCTAGTAAGTGGCAGAGGTAGGGTCCAAACTCAGGCAGGCTGGCTCCAGAGTCCTTGCTGAGTTTCAAAATGAAAACTGAATAATGTCAGGGACTTCCCTGGTGGTCCAAGGCTAACGTGCCACATTTCCAACGCAGGAGGCCCGGGGTTCGATTCCCAGTCAGGGAACTAGATTCCACATGCCGCAACTAAATATTCTGCCTGCCACAACGAAGATCAAAGATCCCACGTGCTGCAACTAAAAAAAATCGTGCATGCCACCACGAAGATCCAATGCAGCCAAATAAATATTTAAAAAAACAACTGAGTAACGTCAAAAGCATATACTGAAGACCTTTTGTGAATAGGGCTGTGGGCCAAATTGCCCTACGTGCGCTCCCCAGGCCCTCTTAGGGGCTGCTTTCTGGTGGGGGCTGAGGTAGGGGTGGGGGAAATAAATAGTACCCTGCAGGCAGTAGTTGTTCAATAAAGTAAATCTGTCCATTGCGAGAGACAGAAGCTCCTCCAGCGATGAATGCTTGGGTTTCTTTTCTCTTTGGCCTGCCCAGCAGCTAATTCCTACCCTGTATTGAGAAAGCAACTGATAGGAACCTTGGCAGTCGGGAGGTCACCTGCCACCATGAGGTCCCTCTGGGTCCCCAGCGGCCAGGACACAGCGTATGGTTCCAGGTCCAGGGTGGTGTCGGCAGCTGCGTCATCCAGGCTCACGCTCCCCTCCTGCCCGGCCCCCTTGGTGGCTGCTGGTGTCCCGGGCCCGAGCCCAGCTCTTCTGCGGCCGTCCACTGCTCTCCTGACACTTCTGGGCCCTGTGTAGCCTCTCAGAGCATCATCAGAGGATCCTTGAAACCAAGTCTCCACTACTTCTGCGAGCTTCTGCCAGGGTCCCTGGCGGCTACTCCTTGTGGGTCCAGCCAGCACCGCAGGACTGCTCTCGGATCAGACCCTCAGGAATTCATCAAGCGTCAGCTACGGTTGGTCCTTGCACTGGGGACCCCTCTCTGTTGAGTTATCGGCTGTATCCTCACTGCTGGAACACGCCCATCACCAGTGGATCTCCGGCCACTGCTGTTGAGTGGCTGTGGGTTCGTGGCGTGTCAGGACCCAGGTGGGCTGATGCCCACGTGTCCAGCTGATGCACCACCTCACGGCCTGCAGGCTAAGGTAGAGGCGGGGCTGGATGGGCACCCACCCCCCTACCCCGGAAGCTTCTCCAGAAAATCTGGTGCAGGTTGAACCCTCTTATGCTCATTCGGCCAGATACAGAGTTTCACTGTGATGCCTTCTACTTCTCTCTGGGTTTCCCAGGTGGCACAGTGGCCAAGAATCCACCAGTCAATGCAGGAGACACGAGATGCAGGTTCAGTCCCTGGATCGAGACGATCCCCTGGAGTAGGAAATGGCTAGTTGCTCTAGTTTCTTGCCTGGAGAATCCCATGGAGAGCGGAGCCTGGTGGGCTAGTCCATGGGGCTGCAAAGAGTCAGATACAACTAAGGGGGCACACACCCTGCATCTCTGTCGCCTCCACTGCACTCTCATCTGACCACCGCCACCCGCCGGGTCACCACGTCCCTCTGCACCCCTCCCTTCTGCCCCCATCCACTTCCTGCAGTGTCATCTTCCCAGGCAAAGGGAAGGTGCGTCAGTGCTCTTCCTAAAGGCATCAGCTGTGCCGGTCCACCCACTGGACGGGCCGGCAGCCCTTCCTGCCTCTATTCTACTCACATGGAGCCTCTCGCCTCGGAGATGCTCCCTCCACCTAGAAGGCCCTTCCTTCTTGCTCTTGATGCAACTTGCGTCTGCCCTCCACACGCCTCCTCAGGTTCCTCCCTCAGTGTCTGTGGACTGAGGGCTTCTCTCGGGCAGGGCGTGTGCTCTGCTCCTCACCCATCGCTCACTGGTGATGTCAACAAATGTAGGAGGTGGCTGTGACGCGTTGGGCCGGGCTCCAGGCACCAGAATGAACACGAAGATGAGGCCTCTGCTGTCGGGAGTTAGTGTTCTAGGACAAGGAGAGCTAAGCTGCTTCGGGAGGCCCCGCCTGGCTCAGCGTCCCTTGCCCCAAGCCTGTAAAACAGAGGCTGACGTACAGGGGTGACCACCCGCATCAGCCCTGCCAGGCTGGCCTGTGCAGGGGAGTTTCAGCAGGGCGGGGCTGGCACGTGAGCCCCGGGTGGCTGGGCAGGTCGGGTGGGGCCTCGCCCAGACCCATCAGCTGGTGAACATCATCCTTCTTCGGCACTGGGCCAGAATGGGATTTCACGAGGCAAGGCGTGGAAACTTCAAGGCAGAGGGACCCAGTCCCATCTGAGGTGCCCAGGGTGTTCCAGAGAGGGGGAAATGGAAGGGGAACTAACTCTTTTTTTTTTTGTCTGACCCCAAAGGCTGAGGAAACAAAGCCTTGATGGGACCCCAAAGACAGCGACAAGTAAGGAATCAGCTCTCCCAGAACCAAACTGGCCAGAAATGGGGCTGGAGTTACCCAAATAAGCCACAGGCCGCTGTCTGCAGCTGGTACCTGATCCTGCGGGGCTCTCTGGCACTCCTCGCCCAGTAGGAAGCCTCGGATCACGAGCGGTGCCCTGCGCTCCACCCCAGCTGCCGGGGCCCAAGTCAGGGTGGTCCAGGCGACTTCCTGCACCTCCCCGTGCCCCACCTGCTCGTGCCTGAGGCTGTTGAGGGTGGTTCCAACGTCCTCCGACAGGTGTGGTTCCTTCTCTGATGCTCAATGAACTTATCACTTTCTAGCACAGGGAGCTGTGGCCATTTTAAAAATTGCCAGGCTTGATTGGAAACGGCCTTTTTGCTGCTCCTTGCGCACCCGGTTGTAACCATGAACCACGGCTTCTCCCACGAGGGTGAGTGTGCGTCCCTCTCTCCGATTCCAGGGACAGACAAACCAGACACCGCGGAGGGTGCTCCGTCCTGAGCTGTGTCCCGGGAGACACACGGACACGTCCTGTGCGCTACTTCACTGTGTCCCAGAAGGGCCCTCTGGGGCTGGAGCCGTGCCGATTTTGCAGGTGTGGGGAGTGGGGCATTTTAGTTTCCCTGAGGATGAAGAGACTGTGGGGTGACTTGGGGGGCGGAGCTGTTTGTTTCTGGCTCTTCTGGGGCTTGGTTGCAGCTCAGGCTTTCCCAGTTGAGGGCAGCAGTTGCCTCACAGCACGTGGGATCTTAGTCTCCCCACCGGGGGCCAAACCCGTCTTCCCTGCGTTGGAAGGTGGATCCTTAACCCCTGGAGCACCAGGGCAGTTCTCGAGCGGCTTTTGATCAGCAGCAGGAAGGGCTCACAGGGAGACCGACCTTTCTCCTTGAACTTCCCTTGGGTCCAGGACTACAGTCTCCCTCCTCGCTCCTGGTCTCTTCTTGGGGGAAAATGGCCTTGTCCCAGCTGTTCACCTTTCCTCAGGGACAGCAAGGCTGCCGCCAGTGGACAGGTAAGGCTCGTCTCAGTCCAGAGGGGCTGGCGGGACCCCAGGAAGGACAGAGCAGAGGGGGCCCCGGCGTCAGGGACCAACAGCAGGTCTGTCCTAGGACCTGAGAAGACGAACCACCTCCAGCAGCCCTTCAGCTGGAGGTGGAGACTTCTGGCTCCCGGGAATGCTGGGCGTGGGTGTGTGGACACCTCCGGGCACCCCTGGAACCGGCCTTTGTCCTCCTCTGCGTTTATGTGGGTCGTGCTCGGCCACACCCCAGACTCCTTTGAGAACAAGCACCGGGGACTTTCTTCTTATCGAGATGGATAAGGAATGGGAGCCACGTAAGCTAACGATTCCTGGGCAGAAAACCAAGCGCGAACTCCTTTACCCTTCAAGAAAGCATTTCAAGGACTTCCCTGGTGGCTCAGCGGTAAGGAATCATCTGCCTGACAGTGCAGAAGACACGGGTTCGATCCCTGGCCCGGGAAGATCCCACAGGCGTCACGGCAGCTAAGCCCGTGTGCCACAACTATCGAGCCTGTGCGCTAGAGCCCAGGAACTGCAACCCCCAAGCTCAGGTGCCAACCCCTGAAGCCCTTTCGCCTTAAGAGCCCGAGTTCTGCAACAATAGAAGCTACTGAACTGAGAGGCCTGTGAAAGTAGAGGGGAGCCCAGCGCCCTGCAGCCGGAGAAAAGCCCGTGCAACGACGAAGACCCAGCACAGCCAAAGGAAGCAAATGAATAATAAGATAGAAAGCATCTCAAGGAAAAGACTCGAGGCCTCCTGAGCCATTTACAGCCAGGCTGGCGAGAGAGCTGGAAGGAGGCGGGGAGGGGGACTGTCCCCAGAGGTTGCCCTAGCTGATGAGAGGCCTGGCCAGGGAACCAGGGTCCAACAGTGCTGGCCGTTCGGAACCCAGAAGGGTCTCACGGCCTTGCACCGGCCCTGAGCGCAGAGAGGCGAACGGGGAGGCATAAAAACCAGAAAATCACAGTCGCAGTGAGGCCACATGAGAAAGGGAAGTGCGAGGCAGGAGACCGAGCCTGGCCAGAGGCCAGAAGGCCTTAAAACACAAGAAGAGGAATCAGGTAGAAGTGATCGACTGGAGCGGCCACATTAACCAGGGGAAATGCCGCGTTGCCATATTAAGTCAGAGGAGGCAGCGCCCATATTCATATGCAAATCGTTCATATTCATAAGGACTGGGAGGAAGTCACCAAAACTAACATGGTTATCGCTAAGTGCAGAACTATGGATGTTTCTCCATTGTTTTTCTGCCTTCCTCTATTAATCTATTCATTTCTTTCTCTCTCTCTTTTTTTTTTGTACTTTCTCGCTTTTCTGTAATAAGCCTGAAGTATTTCTTAGGGGAAAAGGGCAAGCTTTGCTTTCTGTGTGTGTTTATTTTTGTTTTTAAGCTGAGGGATTTTCAGACTTGACTCAGCGACATCCAGGCAGGGACAGAGACCTAGTCACCAGCATCGCCTCCGAGTGGAGAATCGTGAAGAATTTTTAAAACTGGCTTTCTCTCGTGCAAGATCTTCCAGGTGACCCGGGGACGATAATACCCATTTCTAAACATTTGTGTTCATGGTGCAAGCGTGCCGCTGCTCCTGGCCGAGCCAGACCGTGTTTTATGGTACACCTTGGGCTCCGCTCGCTTGATTATGACCTGGTATCCTCACCCAACTCTCCAAATCTGCTGCCTGCTGCGAGGTGTTAAAAAAAAAAAAACAAAAAAAAAAAAACACCTTTTTTAGAGAGATAATTGACTCGGCTGAGGGCAGTGGAGTGTTTTGTTTCTGGTGGGGTGGTTGGCCACGCTCGCTGTATTCTGTTCGCATCTGACTCGAGGTTGCTGTTGTCTGNAAAAAAAAAAAAAAAAAAAAACCCTTTTTTAGAGAGATAATTGACTCGGCTGAGGGCAGTGGAGTGTTTTGTTTCTGGTGGGGTGGTTGGCCGCGCTCGCTGTATTCTGTTCGCATCTGACTCGAGGTTGCTGTTGTCTGGTGGCGGCAGGAGCTTTTCGATCTGGCCCTGCTGCATTGTTTCTGAGCAAAGGTATAAAATCGCGGAGACGAACCTGTATTTGTTGTGTCTCCATTCAAATCTGGGTGTCTGTCTGTGTGCAGAGAGAATCTGGAGCCGCTGGCTGGCTTCTGTGGGGACGGACGAGACATCCTGTGCAGATTTTGAAGCGTTGCAGCAGAGACTGGCACCTTTCCATGAGTCCGGTGTGAGGACTCGGGGCTGGGGGGGGCCGGGGGGGGAGGCGGGGGTCCGGGCTCCAGGCCACCCCCACGGGCTGCCTTCTTTATGTGAGAACAGGGCAGGGCTAGCTGGTCAGTCTTCTCTGTATTGATTACAATTATCACTGGACTGAGAGAGATGATGTTTTGGCAGTTGGTTACTTGGCTTTAGTCCTGCTAACGTAGATCCAGCAGAGAGAGTCTTTGAAGACCCTGGGCTCTCAGCAAGTAGAGGTTTTCAAATGATGATTATGCTAAAATGTGTAACACATGGAACGCGACGCTTTATTTTTAGGTGGGCAGGTCGGTGGCATTAAGTATATTCACGATCCATCTTCAGAACCTTTTCATCTTTCCAAACTGAAACGCTGCCCCCATTAAACAATCACTCCCCATCCCCCGCCTGGCACTCACCATTCTGCCTGCTGTCTTGATGAATCTGACTCTCCTAAGTGCCTCATATGCGTGGAATCACATAATATTTGTCCTTTTGTGACTGGTTTATTTCACTGAGCTTACGTCTTCTAGCTTGGCCCATGTTGTAGCAGGCGTCAAAATGTCCTTCCTTTTTAAGGCTGAATACTACTCCATTGTAAGGACAGATCGCACAGCGTTTATCCATTCATCTGCTGATGGACACACAGGTGGCTTCCACCCTTCGGCCATTATGAATAACACTACTTAGGGACGTGGATGTGCAAATATCTCATGTCCCTGCTATCAATTCTTTGGGGGTTTAGATACACCCAGAAATGAAATTGTGGAGCCAGCAGGCATGTTATTTAATATTAATAAGAAATGGAGACGAGGCCAATTGGGAAGTCCTCCGGCTCCCGGTCCTCGGTGTCAACAACACTTGCATCCAGGAAGGACCCCAGAGGTTTAGGAACTGCAGGACCACAGAACCCCAGAACATCGGGCGGAGCCAGAAGGGCGTTCAGAGGCGTGGATCCCAGCACTCTCTGTGGACGAAGAACCTGCATTGAGTTCAGGTCTCATCATGAGGCAGTTCCTCTGTGCTGGTCGTCAAGCCTGAGCCCGTCTCCTCTTGAGGATAAAAGAGAGAAAGCCAGAACTCTGGAGCAGGAGTTTTAGGAGGGATTTTCTGCTGGATCGGGGCTCCCTGCTCCCTGTGACCAGCTCGCCACACATGCACACGCTTCTCCTTGGGATGGAGGTGAACCTCACAAGGCACCACACGGGCTGTGACGTCCCAAGGGACAGGCAACGTAAAGCATTAAAAGGCGCAACTGATTAAACCCTGGAGATGTTCCCCTGTCCATCAGAGATTCCCCTCCACACAGACATAAACCAGAGGCTCTGTTCAGCAAGAAGCTATCTGAGATTGTGGTTTGGCGACAGCTGTGGGGGAATGCCAGAGATGGGCGTCATGGCCTCTTATCATTCTTTCTGGCTCCCAGGGCCAGCACAGGGAGGCCAGCCTCCTGTGAAGCTAGGGTCCTGACACGTGACCATATTCCACCAATCGGACGCACAGCTGCCCAGTCAGAGGCTAGAAAGAGAAGCAGGTAGCAAGCACATCCACTCTGAAGCCGGGTGTCTGAAACTGCATCTAGTGCCAGATCGGGGGGAGGAAAGGGGTTGCTGCTTGCTTCTAAAGGGGGTGTCCGACCTAAATGGACTCTGTTGTGCTGGGGGCCTGTTCCTGGTGGTGGAAACTCCAAGCCAGGTTCGCCAGTCTTCCTGGAGATTCTGTGAACACCCTTTATCCATGTTCTGCTCAGACGGGCTAGAATTAGTCTCTGTGTTTACAACTGAGAACCTAAGCTGATTCATCAGATTACTGGGTATCAGTTAGAAATTGGGTTCAGCTGGGAACATGGGTGACTCCCAAACAAGAGAGCCTTAAACAAGACAAAGGTTTAGTCCTTTCTCATTTAAAAGTCTGATCAAACAGTCTTGGCAACACAAAGGCCTCAGATATCCTGGCTCCTTTTTGTCCCACTCTGCCATCCCTAATGGCAACCCACTCCAGTGTTCTTGCCTGGAGAATCCCAGGGATGGGGAAGCCTGGTGGGCTGCCGTCTATGGGGTCGCACAGAGTCCTACACGACTGAAGTGACTTAGCAGCAGCAGCAGCCATCCCTAGAGTCTGGTCCCACCTTCATGGTCCAAGGTGGCAATCGGACCTCCAGCCATCGTATTCACATTCCAGATTACAAACTCCAAGTAAGGACAAAGAAGGGGCAAAAAGTTTGTGATGGCTATCTTTCAAGGAAGGTTCTTAGAAACTTAAACCTCATTAGCCATTCTGGAATTTGATAGCGGGTGATGGCTGCACTACCAAAAGCAAGAGAGTTCCAGAAAAACATCTATTTCTGCTTTACTGACTATGCCAAAGCCTTTGACTGTGTGGATCACAGTAAACTGTGGAAAATTCTGAAAGAGATGGGAATACCAGACCACCTGACCTGCCTCTTGAGAAACCTGTATGCAGATCAGGAAGCAACAGTTAGAACTGGACATGGAACAACAGACTGGTTCCAAATAGGAAAAGGAGTACGTCAAGGCTGTATATTGTCACCCTGCTTATTTAACTTCTGTGCAGAGTATATCATGAGAAACGCTGGGCTGGAAGAAGCACAAGCTGGAATCAAGATTGCCGGGAGAAATATCAATAACCTCAAATGCGCAGTTGACACCACCCTTAAGGCAGAAAGTGAAAAGGAACTAAAGAGCCTCATGATGAAAGTGAAAGAGGAGAGTGAAAAAGTCCCTTAAAACTCAAAATTCAGAAAACTAAGATCATGGCATCTGGTCCCGTCACTTCACGGCAGATAGATGAGGAAACAGTGGAAACAGTGGCTGACTATTTTTCTGGGCTCCAGAATCACTGCAGATGGTGATTGCAGCCATGAAATTAAAAGATGCTTACCCTTGGAAGGAAAGTTATGACCAACCTAGATAGCATATTAAAAAGCAGAGACATTATTTTGCCAACAAAGGTCCATCTAGTCAAGCCTATGGTTTTTCCAGTAGTCATGTATGGATATGAGAGTTGGACTGTGAAGAAGGCTGAGTGCCAAAGAATTGATGCTTTTGAACTGTGATGTTGAAGAAGACTCTTGAGAGTCCCTTGGACTGCAAGGAGATTCATCTAGTCCATCCTAAAGGAGATCAGTCCTGGGTGTTCATTGGGAGGACTGATGTTGAAGCTGAAACTCGAATACTTTGGACACCTGACGGGAAGAGCTGACTCATTGGAAAAGACTCTGATGCTGGGAAAGATTGAGGGCAGGAGGAGAAGGGGACAACAGAGGATGAGATGGTTGGATGGCATCATCGACTTGATGGACATGGGTTTGGGTGGACTCCAGGAGTTGGTGGACAGGGAGGCCTGGCATGCTGCGGTTCACGGGGTCGCAAAGAGTTGGACACGACTGAGCAACTGAACTGAATTGAATGGCTGCACAACTTTGTGAATGACACTGAAAACCACTAAAATTCCCTTTTTAAAAAGTGTGGATTTTATGATCCATGAATTACATTTCAATTAAAAACAAAACTCATTGGTCAGAACTTAGACACGTGGCTGTACCTAGCTGCAAGGAAGCTGGGGAATGTAGGCTCTTTGTCTAGGTGGCTGCGTGGCCAGCTAAGACTTGAGGCTTTCGTTTACTGGGGAATTAAGGACCAGCAGATACGGTAGACAGCTGGCAGCCTCTGCCAGAGTGAAGAAACACAGAAGAGCGTCTCCAAACACTTAGAAGTTTTCGGCCTTATCCTCAGCACTCCCATGCCAGCCAGAGTCCGAGAATTAGTGCCATCGTTTTCACAAACACACATCCCCCCAGTTTCTTATAATTAAGCCCTAGTCAACTATGAGTAGGGAATTTTAGCAAGTGGCCTACAAAAGACAAGGTGAAGATGCCTCGCTGATAGCGGGCATGAAGAATACACTCATCCCAGGGCTTCCCTGGAGGTCTGGTGGCTAAGACTCCACACTCTCAATGCAGGGGGCCCCAGGCTCCATCCCTGGTCAGGGAACTAGACCCCACATGCCACAACTAGAGTTCACAGGCTGCAACTAAAGATCCCCTGTGCTGCAACGGAGATGGAAGAGCCTGCGTGCCACAGCTAAGACCCAGAGCAGCCGAGTCAGGAAATTTTATATTAAAAAGAAAAAGAATGCGCTCATCCCGAGAGCCCTTCTATGTGCCACCTTTGAGATCTGGGCATCAGAAGTCAGTGTGGTACCCAGGCCAGAGGCATCGACATCAGCTGGGAACATGTTGGAAAGGCACCTTCTCAGGCCTCCCCCAGCCTGGACCTCCAGCAACAGAAACTGGGGGTGGGGCCCACGATCTGTGTCTAAACCAGCCTCCGGGGGGTGGGGGATAGATGCTGATGTTTGAGAGCCGCCCCTCCCAAGGCCACATACGAGGATGCAAGACCTCTGCCCCTCACATAGTTGTCTTCATAAGGTTGCCTTTGTCCCCAGGTGTAATTCCCAGCATCCAGAGCAGTACCTGGCACATTGTAGGTGCTCAAGAATTATTTGTTGAATGACTGAATGAGATGCTCCTGGCTCTCATGAAGAAAGTGGTCCATTGAAACTCATTGATGATTTTGTGGGGACATGGTTCACCACCACCCACCCACCCTCATTTCCTGTCTCCTACATCACATGCTGCATGAGACATTTATTTTCAAATGTAGGGCCAAAAAAGCTTGCTTCCCTGAGAAATGCATATTCTATCAGCCAAGGTCCCTCAGGGTCCTCAGAATAGAATCATTTTAGGAGAATTTATTTACAACGGAGCTGTTTACAAAGGTGTGGATGACAACAGTTGAGTTGTTATCACCCCTGGCTGGAAAGAGTAGGGAAGAAGGGGTTACCAGAACCCAGGAGGGGAGAAAGCTAGGGACGGAGGGATGACCTTCACTTGAGATGACAGCCAACTCAAGGCAACTTGACCTTGAAGGAGGAGGGGGAGATGACTAGCCCTACCTCACTCTCCTCTCACCTCTGATCTTGTGCCAGAGCTCTGGTGGAGTGAACCCAGCTAGAAGCCGGAGGGCACAGGAACCTGCTGGTGTAGTCTACATGGTTCCACCTCCCAGGGCAGAGAATGTCCCAGGGTAGGGTTGAGAGTAGATCTGATGCCATAAAGGGGAGATATCTGGCATCTCTGACAGCCAGCATATGACTGATGGCATTCCCCTTTTCACTTTGCCTGCCAGGAAGCTCCGAGCCAAGTAAGATAATCGTGTACAGCAACTATGTCAGCCTTTGACTGCTTTTTGACTTTGGTACCTAGCTGTCACTACCTCCGCCCCATTTAATTGGCCCTGATTCCGTCCTCCTGAGTTGTGATGATCTTGTTGCACAATTTCCTTTCGTAAGCCATCTCAGACTTTGTGGCAGGAATCCTGGCACAGATATGAGTTTTTAAAATTAAAAATAACATCAAATGGCTAATCTGTGCCAGATTTTATAATAAGTGCAGCAGGATGTAAAAAATAAAATAGGTGAGATGCAGCCTCTCTCCTCAAGGAATCCACGTCACCATACAAAGTAACTGAATTTCACATTTAAATGTGAACAGCCACATGTGGCTAAAGGCTACGTACCAGACAACACAGACACAGCTCCACAGAATTCTGTTCTCTTAGTGGCAGCATCTTTTGAGTGATACATCTTTCTAAAAGGCGGATAATTCTGACAGCTCACCAAATGTACCAGGGCCATCACTTGAAACATGTCCCACACGTATTTTTCGGCATTTCTGAGAAAAGGTTCATCTCAGAGACATGCAGGAACGGGGACTAAATATGCAAGGAAAGAGGAGGGTGGACAAATACTGGGAAGATTTATAAAGAACGCTAACCTACAGCAAACCAAAACACTTCTACACAGAAAACAAAACCATCAACAAAATGAAAAGGCATCCTTCAGAATGGGAGAAAATACTTGCAAATCATATATCTGATAAAATGATTTATGCCCCAAATATATAAAGAACTTATACAACTCAACAGCAAAAACAAACAATCCAATTAAAAATTGGCAGAGGAACAGAACTTTTTTTTTTTTTTTCAAGGACAACATACAGGTGGCCAACAGGTCCATGAAAAGGTGCTCAGTATCACTAATCACCAGGAAAATGCAAAGCAAAACCACAATGAGCTATTGTCTCACACCTGTTAGGAGGGCTGTCATCAAAACGGCAAGAGGCAAGTGTTGAGAAAAGGGAAACTTGTGCTCTGTTGACAGGGATGTAAATTGCTGCAACCACTACGGAAAGGAGCATGGTGGGTCCTGAAAAAGTTAAAAAGAGAACTTCCATATGATCCAGCAATCCCCCGTCTGGGTATTTATCTAAAGGAAACAAAATCACTATCCTGAAAAGTTACCAGGATGGAGTGAAGAGGGCAGACCAGTCAGGAGAGAACATTTGCACCGTTCAAGCAGGAAGTGATGGGCTAGGTGGCGACGGCAGAGATGGAGAGAAACGAGAGGACTGGAGAGAGCCTCCTTGGACGTAACTCACAGGGCACGGTCATCAGGACTTCCCTGGTGATCCACTGGCTAAGACTCCGCGCTTCCAACGCAGGGGGCCTGGGTTCCACCCTTGGTGGAGCTGGATCCCACATGTCGCAAATAAGATCAAAGATCCCGTGGGCCTCAACTACAATCTGGTATAGCCAAAAAAAAAAAAAAAAAGAACGTGGTCATCAGTTGCATACGGGAGGAGGGGAGGCATGCGAGTGGCTCCGAGTTTCTGGCTTGGGCAGCTGGCCACTTGCGTTAGCCATGGCCCAGCCCCATGCACCCACATATTAACTAATTTAATCATGCCATCAACCCAGTGAGGGAGGTACTGTCACCAACTTGATTTTTTTTTTTTTAACTTGATTTTACAGACAAGGAAATGGAGGCAGAGAGATTAAGTAACTTACCCAGAGGCACACAGCAAGCTGGGATTCATACCCAGGCAGCTAGTTACAAGGTCTTTAAGCTAAATCATCATACTACACGGAGTCTCTGCGGTAAACGCCAGACTAAGAAAAAGAAGAGAAAACAACCCCAAATATCTGTACCTATGGATTACAGCTGTGTGCAAACCCAAGGCCCTCAAGAAAGATTAAAAGAACATTCAGAGAGATTGTGGGATTTAATGATGTGTCAGTATTTTTTTCCCTCGAAATTCCCTTGAGTCCCTCGTTTAAAAAAGATAAGTCTAGGACGTCCCTAGTTGTCCAGTGATTAAGATTCTGTGTTTCCACTGCAGGGTGCACAAGTTCAGTCCTCGGTCAGAAAACTAAGATTCCACACGCTGCTCCTGGTGCAAAAAAAAATTTTTTTTTTAATCTTAAAAACAGGTAGAGCCTCTGAGACCGGCAGTAGTCAAAGGTTTCTGTCCCTTATCACCAGGGCTTGATGTGGCGTCTGGAGAATTCTCCTTTATTGCTACAGGATTGAATGCTGCCTGGGGGTCCTACCTCTCAGCCAGAGCTGCACTGCGGAGGGGAGAGCGGACCCTGTTGAGACTCCTAAAGAGGAGACTTTCCCTCAAGTCACCGTGAGGCCCAACATGTGGCCTCTGGCCCATCTGAAAGGACGCTGGGACACTTTGAACCTCTGAGCTCATTTACTCAGACATGCAACGCCCAACATGGCCTCTTTCTCCTGCAGTTCAGGTTCTGTGAGCCGGGGACGGAGTTCCAGGTGGATTGATCGTTCCCCATCTCAGCCCTTTTATTCCATCACCTGGGCAGTAATGAGGCAGGTCTTGGGCCGGGTTAAACTGACGTGGTTCCCACCGTATCCCCAACAGCTGGATTCAATGCTCACTAAAAATGCTGGATAGAGGCTGATTGACTGACTGCTGGAATGAATAAATGCATGCTAGCAATAAGGAAACAGTGTCAGAAATACTACCTGATTGGGGCTGTAAATACGCAGAGAGCCCCCGAGGCACCCAGCCAGCCTGGGGTCCCGCACAGTGGCAGAGCAGACTTCTGGAGTGACTTAAGGACAGAGCTCAGGGCTCTCTGTACAGGGGAAGACCAGGGGCCTGTGGCAGGGTGTGTGCTAGCGCCCAGAGCGGGTGGGGGTGGGGAGAGCAGAGGCCAGACCATGGGGTGAGGGGCGACAGGTCCACGGCTGGGACTCTGTCCAGTCCACCGTCAGGGACCCCAAGGGATTTTTTCACTCAGCTTCTGGCGGGGACATATCAAACATACAAGCGTAGATGATGGACTATGAGGACAGCTTGCCATCCCCGCCCCCAGCACACAGACTTGTCACCAGCTTTAGCGAACCTTCACCTCAAGGCCAACCCCCGTCTCATCCCCACCTGCCTCTTGCCATGTTACTCGGCAAATTCCAGACACCCTACCTTTTTCATTTGCCAATATTTCACCTGGCATCGCCAAGGTAAGCGTGTCTGATTTTAAAAACAATCCACAATACCACCATCACCAAAAATAAACAATTCCTTAGTATCTTCAAACCGCCACTGAAGGTTCGGAATGGAGAAACAGGTAACACAGTCTGATTGACGTCTTTCGGAACTGGGGGAGGAGGGAAGAGGAGCGGGGAGAAGGGAGGCGGGAACCAGCTGGCAGGCCGCACGTTCCTCCAGGGAGAGCTGACCCCGGCCAGGACGTGGGCTGAGCTGTGGAGACGATGTAAGGGCTCAAGTGAGAATGGCATTGGGGCGTACAGTCCCCCCCACGATGTGGGGTAGAAAGATCCCCTGGAGAAGGAGATGGCTACCCACTCCAGTATCCTTGCCTTGGAAACTCCACGGACAGAGGAGCCTGGCGGGCTACTGTCCATGGGATGGCAAAGAGCTGGACACGACTGAGTGACTAACACTTTCACAGGTGGGGTCTGCTTCAGTGACCAGGGATCAAACTCATGCCCCCTGCACCGGCAGCACGGAGTCTTAACCGCTGAACTGTCAGGGATGTCCCGCTCCTTCCGTTCTTGTTTGGAAAGGTTCCCAGACGCCCAGGGAGCCACTGATGGGCAAGTTCAAGGAAGACTGATGGGAGGACCATGAACAGGGTCCCCCAGTGTTTCTGGGGAACTCAACTGGGGCTTTTCAGACCTGCCGCCCTGGCCCCGTCTTGGCTTTGCTGAAAGGCAGTGGTGATTTCAAAGCCTCCAAAGTCTGCTTTATACTAAACAGTTCATAGGCAGCAAAGGACTGATCCCGTCCACAAAGAGGTCTGGCCTTTGCCCTTGGATCCTAGGCAGCGACCTGTAATCCGTGGAATGTCTATGCTGATGATAAGAGTGTCTTCACTCTCCTGGAGGCCTTGGGCCACACCAGGCAGTCTAGGAATGTGGCTAATGGCAGGGCCTTGGGGCCATGCGGTATCAGCTTGACTTCTAGAACTCAGGCGTTATTCACATTTCACCAACTGTCCCATGGATGTCCTTTTTTCTGTTCCTGGGGCCAACCCAGGATACCATGATGCGTTCGGTCACCCAAAGTGCTTATATCTTCCAGTTTTACTGAGATACAATTGACACACTGCACTAAGTTTAAGGTGTTCAACGCGATGAGTCGGCCCACATTCATCATAAAATGAACACCACAGTGTGCTGAGTGAGCATGAGAAACTGGCAGCTGGTCAAGTCCTGATGGCTCTGGGCTGGGTGTGGCAGAGGCAGGGGTCAGAGTTCTATCTTGTTGTGTGGTGTGGCCATTGTTGGTCTGTATGTATTTGTCGTTCAGTCACTCAGTTGTGTCCAACTTTGCATCCCCATGGACTGCAGCACGCCAGGCTTCCCTATCCTTCACCATCTCCCAGAGCTCGCTCAAATTCACGTCCATTGAGTTGGTAATGCCATCCAGCCTTCATCCTCTGTCGGCCCCTTCTCCTCCTGCCTTCAGTCTTTCCCAGCATCAGGCTCTTTTCTAATGAGTTGGCTCTTCCCATCAGATGGCCAAAGCATGGGTGCCTCAGCTTCAGCGTCTGAGTGTATATTCAGGGCTTCAGCATCTGTGTGTATACTCAGGTCTGTATGTATATTCAGAGGCGATCCCTGCCCGCTTCAGTATTGATTCCTTCTGTCTCTCCCCTTTCTTTTGCAAAGTGTAGGCTCTCCTCAATATACATGGGGACAGTCACCCACCAGCAGGGCCGTGGGCTTCCCCTCCATGTCCAGGGAGGGATTGGAAAGCTGTTTCCATCTTTCCCCCAGGAGCCCCAGGCCAGTGGGAAACTAGGGCGGTGCTGGAGGAGCAGACCACCCACCCCAACTGCAGGCAAGGAGGAAGGGCATTATCTGCTGAGGATTTAATAATAATAAGCTTTGTCCATCTGATTTTTATGATCACCTTGTGCCAACAACTCTCAATAATGTCAATGATAAAATACTTCTCTTTGGGAAGAAGAAGGATTACGGTTGGTTTACTTTTTGTTCAGTTTGCTGCAGTTACTGTTGGGTTTTAAAAACATGGATGTAAATTCAAATTTGCATATCTTTCTTTTTTAAAAAAGATGTGTTTATTTATTTGGCTGCGCTGGGTCTTAGTTGCTGCACTCAGGATCTCCGATCTTTGTTTCTGCATGAGAACCCTTAGTTGCAGCATGTGGGGTTTAGTTTCCTGACCAGAAATCAACCCAGGTCCTCTGCCTTGGGAGCTCGGAGTCTTAGCCACTGGGTGGCCAGGGACGTCCCCCACTTCTTTATTTACAAGCACTGCATTCTCCATGGAGGTTAACGCAGAACTCACACTTAGGCAGCTGGTCCCACCAGGCACAGACCACTTTGGAACGGTGCAGAGCTGTTAGAGCCAACTTTTGGTATCGTTTGTGTCTCTCACCCCTGTGGTGTTTCTTCCTCTTTCAGGGACAGAGATTATAAAGACCAGACCCAGAACTTGAGTCGCTTCAGTTCTGTCCTCTCCCGTGACCACTTGGGGATTTGCATTTCGTTTTAGAACCGTGAAACAAAGTGCGAACTGCAAGGTGTGATGTTTTTATTAAGTGTTAACATTTAGTTCACATGTGAAATAGTTTACTGATTTGGGATCACATTTTCAAAAATAGAAATGAATTCTTTCCTAAACTGTTGATGGCTTGAAAAGCAAGGAACAAATCTGGAAAATAATCGTCTTTCCATAATTATTACTGAAAACAATTTTGTCTTATAGAGAAGGGGAGCGTTAAAATTAATCTGAGCAGGGGACTTCCCTGGCGGTCCAATGGCTAAGCCTCCACACTCCCAATGCAGGGGGGCCAGGGTTCCATCCTGGTCAGGGAACTAGATCCTGCATGTGGCGGCAGAGACCTGGCAGAGCCAAGTAAATGAGAATAATCTGCTCAGCATCACATAAACTTGGC
The DNA here is from genome assembly GCA_006410675.1 of Oreotragus oreotragus. Lineage (NCBI taxonomy): Eukaryota > Metazoa > Chordata > Mammalia > Artiodactyla > Bovidae > Oreotragus > Oreotragus oreotragus. The sequence continues at coordinate 45,719 of SJYX01017792.1, forward strand.
CACCAGGGGCTGGGGGCAGAGTATGGGTGGGCCTTTGGGGACCATGAAAATGTTTTGAAACTAGACCGAGGTGGTGTTTGTAAAACATTGTGAATGTATTAAATGTCGCTGAATCGTTCACTTTAAAATAGTTTCGTGTTGTGTGGATTTCATCTTCATAAAAAGAGAAGGCAAAAAAAAAAAAAAAAACAACCACTTCGTGGGCCTCATGGAAGAGGTACAAACCACGAGATGCCGGAGGCGCTGCCTCCTTCTCCCTGGCCGGAGCAGGGAGAGACTTCAGGTCTGCCCTTTCAGGAGGCTGTCGGCCCGGGGGTGAGCAGCCGGCCGCCCCGTGTGAGGCCAGGGCAGCTGTGTGGTGGCTCCGCTTGGCCCTATGTTAGAAGCGGGCACGCATAGTCAGGAAGGGGCAGTTCTCGGCTGAGTCCCCTCGCTGGCTGGCGCTGGGGGCTGGCAGGGATGGTGATCAGAGATCTCCTGTCACCTGCGGTCTGCCAGTTGCCGGTTTCCGTGGAAGGCGTGGGCAGTAACGCTCCTGTGCCCCCAGGAGCACTGTGTGCCGTGGAAGGGTGAGGTGGCAGGGGGCAGGTGAATTGTCTGCATCCAAGAATTCACGCTCTGAGCGGCAGCTCTGTGCCGGCAGAGCCCTTGCCTCGGGCAAGTCCTGGGGGCTGCTCCGATTTGTGGGCTGAGCAGCGGGTACGTCCCCAGTCCAGGGGCATCGGGACACGCCCCTCCTCCCGCCCCTGCCCATTCGCCTCTGCGCCCCACCCCTGATCTCTCAATGCCTCCCTTTCACCCTGAGACCCGCCTGCCCTCGGCCCCCACTCCCCACCTCCACAGGGGGGCCCTGGAGTGGGAGCTGGGCTTCCCTAGGTGGAACATTCCTTCCTGGAGGGGTCCTGCCCCACCGCCAGGC
>SJYX01017792.1:46993-63207 GCA_006410675.1 Oreotragus oreotragus
CGGGAGGGGGCACCGGGGATGGGTGAGACACGCCCAGAACACCTAGGCCCATCTGCCAGGATGCCCTATGTCTCCCAGTAGGACGAGACCCAGCGCCCTGGCTTTCGTTCCTGTAGAAAACAAAAACCCTCCATTGAGCTAAACCTGAAAAACAAGCCCAGCCCGGCGCTGCTGAGGGCAGGCCCTGAAACCAGCGACATTCTTCTGTGTAGCCCTGGGCTCGGAGATCAGGGCTCCTAACCTCGTTCCTGGAGAATGTTCACTTGAGCGCGTCAAGGGGAAGGCCGGAGCCAGGGGCTAGATGGTGCTTTCTCAGAAACTTCTGAGCCCAGGAGCACCCAGAGTGCTGGAGAGAGAGCGAGGGATCCCCAAACAGCACCAGGCTGGGATGGCCTGGATCCGCCTGTGATGGGGGAGACGCCGGGGGAACGGCCCAGCCTGGGAGCCCACCACGGCACAGCCAGCGGGTCCGCTGTGTGCGCAGCCCAGTCTGACGGAGGCTCCCCGGTGCCCCCGGCCCAGGCCCCACCACTTCTTGCCTGGGGGTGGAAGCAGCCCCCCTGCCTCCTCCTTGCCTGCTGGGGTGGGTTCAGTAGTGTTCCCCCCCAAATTAGCATCCACGTGGAGCCTCGGGTTAGGCCTTGACTTGGACACAGGGTCCCTGTGGATGTCGTCACTTAAGCGTCTCTGGCAGAAATCACGCTGGGTTGAGGGTGGATCCAATCTCCATTGACCGGGTCAGGACACAGAGACACCGGGAGAAACAGGTCACGTGACGCAGCCAAGGAAGGCCTGGGGCTATGCGAAGCTGGAAGAGGCGGGAAGGAGCCTGGCCCCGCTGACACCTCGATGTCAGACTCTTGCCTCCCGAATCCGGCTTCCCAGGTGGCCTGCCAATCCCTGGTGGCTCGGATGGTGAAGAATCCACCTGCAGTGCAGGAAGCCTGGGTTCGATCCCTGGGTCGGGAAGATCTCCCTGGAGGAGGAAATGGCAGCGCACTCCAGCATTCTTGCCTGGAGAATCCCGTGGAGAGGTGCCTGGCGGGCTCCAGCCCGTGTTGTTGCAGAGTCGGACACGACTGGAGCACTGAGCACGCACATGCGCACTCCGGAATAAGAGAATGTATTTCTGTTCCTTAAGCCACAGAGTTCGCGGGCACTCTTACAGCAGACCCAGGGCGCTCAGGCGCTTGCCCTCTGACCTGCTCCCCGTCCTCACCCTGGGGGGGGTCGCGAGGTCCCCGCCCCACAGCATCGGGCCCCTGCCTGCTTCTCCAGCCACCTCGCCCTCCCTGGACTCCACCCCTCAACTGTCACTTCCTTGAAAACCACTTCCAGAAAGTTCCGTGCCCAGAAAAGCTGCTGAGTTTGTTCCCACCTGGGGAACCTTCGTGCTGATTTTCCCTCTTCCTGGAACGCCCTTCCTCTGGGTCCCTGGATCTCCACAGGGGATATTTGACCATGTCTAGAGGCATTTCTGGTTTCCGTGAGTTGGTGCAGAGGTGGGGGGGGGTCTCCTCATCACCCCGCAGGGCACAGGACGCCCCCACGGCCGAGTTCTCCTGCCCCAATGCCCACAGCGCCGAGGCGCGGCAACTCAGCCCAGGCCTTGCCTCCACTCAGTCCCCCTCTTTCCAGCCTCTGCTCGAAGGCCACCTGTTCTCTCAGGCCCTCCAGACCATCCTACAGAAATGGGGCGCTTCCCGTCACCTCCGAGCCCATCACACGGCTTCGCTCTCTTCACGGCCGCCCCTGTCATTGTCTGAAATCATCTTGCTTGTTTATTTTTACTTGATGTCTGTCTTTCCTCTGCTAGGACACCCCGGCAGATTTCACAGCCACTGAGGATGGAAATTTTTATTGTCTAGCCACCTCCCTACCAGTCCTCACCCCCACAGCCCCCAGGGAGTCATTAATTGAAAGTCTGTTCTTTTCCACTTAGCTAAGATATTCTTTCCCTTCTCCCAGGTCTTTGTATAGAGCTGAACGCTGCTGGCCTGAACCTGTCTGAAAGACTGTTGTCACTCAGCACAGTTCTTCCAGCACTTTCTAGTCCTGCCAAGGCGATGAGGGCGGCTGTGGAGGCAGGTCAGCCTCACCTCCCATGAAACAGACAGTCCTCCCCGAGTGCACATTCCCAACCACGCGTTTCCTCCTGGTCTAGACTCGGGGCCCTAGAAACAGGAGATGCTGGCACCCAGGTCCCTGACCCTTCCACTTGGTTCAGAATGAGAACCCCAAGATAACAGGAAGGGGGCTGTTATGGGCTTAACTGTTGTTGCTGTGGTTTAGCCATTCAGAGGTGTCCGACTCTTTTGGGACCTCATGGACTGTAGCCCTGCGAGGCTCCTCTGTCCCTGGGATTCCCCAGGCAAGAATGCTGGAGTCTCCTCCAAATTCATGCGCTGAAGTCTCAAGCCCCAGGACTTTAGAATGTGACTCTAGTTGGAGACGGGGCCTCTAAAGAGGTGATTCAATTAAATGAGGTCATATGGGTGGGTCCCAAACTTATGACTCATGTCCTTATAATTAGAAGACAGAGAAGCATGGGGGAAGGCCAGGTGGAGGCACGGGGAGGCGGCGGCCGTCTCCACGCCAAGCCAAGGAGAGAGGCCTGGGAGAAACCCACCCTGTCGCCACCCTCGTCTTGGACTTCCTCCCCCCGGAACTGCGAGAAGGCTCACTTGTGTTGTTTAAGCTGCCCGGTCTGTGGACTGCTGTCAGCCCTGGCAAGGAGACACAGGGGCCAACCCCTCACTACCTGTGTGCTCTTGGGCAGGTCTGCCTGATCTCCCCACGGTTCACTTTTTCCATCGGTGAGACGGAGATTGTAAGACTGATACTATATACCTGCTTTATAGGGCTGTTATGAGCAGTGAATGAGTCAATAGTTCTTGAACCCTAAAGACGTGCCAAGCCTTTGCTAGTGATTTATTATGCATTTATCTTATTAAATCCTCACAACAACTCCTTAAAATAACTTCTGTTATGCCCATGTTTATGGTTCGGGAAACTGAGATCCAGAGAGATCACGTAACTTGCCCAGTTTCACACCGTTGATACGTATGGTGTCTACTTTTATTGTGACAAAATATAAATAACATAAAACATCATTTTGGCCATCGTAAGTAATACAGTTCAGTGGCCTTAGGTACGTTCATGGTGTTTGTACAACCATCACCAGTATTTCCAGAACTTTTTCATTATCCCACACAGAAACTTCGCCCCTATTAATCAGTAATTCTCCATCCTCCATTCCTCGCATTGTCTTTGCTTTTTGATGTGTGCGTCCTGAGCTGGAATTTTGGAAGGCCAGGTACCCAAAGCATCTCATCCACTCACCTGTCAGGCCACTGATACTGGCTGGAGCCGCTGGACTCTTAGGGGAGTGGGGCTGCGGACTTAAACACCTACACGGAATCTCTTCAGGATGCCTGGGCCTCCTGCAAAAATAGTGAGTGGATTCTGAAGGCAAGTGCTGAGAGAAAGGGAGAAAGAGAGAAGGAGGGGGAGGGGAGAAGGGGAGAAGGAAGGGAAAGACGAAGGAGAAGCTGCATCCGTTCTGTGACCTTGTCCCAGAAGTCACACGGCCTCCCTCTGCCCGTGCTGCTCCGCTGGACTGGGCAGTGTCGGGTCCAGACTCCCAGGGACGGCAACTGACTCCACTTCCTGGGGGGAGGCAAGTCAGTCAGGTTCTGTAAGAAGAGCACGCAGGATGAATAAATACATCGGTGAGGCCATCTTCGGAAAACACAATCTGTTGCGCATGGGGAGGCTGAATACGTGCGTGCTGGGACGTTTCTAAATATGGATATGGCCGTGGAGGGATGCGGCTGGGCGTGGAGGAGCTGAGTTCTGGGCTTAACAAGATTGTAGGATTGTTCATAGTGGGGAGAAGGTAGTGAAGGTGGTCAGCGCAGCCTGGAGAAGGGCCCAAGGCTTGGCTGCTCCTGTTTATCTCGTGTGGCCAGCGCTGTGAGGTGGAGTCCATGGGACTCAAAAAAGTGATGCCTTGTGACCGACAGGGCCGTGGCCATCCAGCCCACGTGTGTGGGAGCCAGAGCAATGAGCCCAACAGAGAGCCAGCATGGAGATAAGTTTAGAATCTACTCAGCTTAGCAGAATCTGAAGGTGGTCTCACAAATTAATGTGGAAGGGTTGGCTGCTTTGATTAATGATGCTGGGGCAATTGGTTAGGTTATTGTAAATGAGAATAAAATTAGACTTCTTAGCTCCTACTTTATGGTATCGAAATACATTCCAGAAGGATTAAAGTGTTTAATTAAAAGCCATAAAGAAACAAGACATTTGGTAGAAAATGTTTATCTGATCCTAGGGAGGGGCAGGTCTTTCTGAGCGTAAAAGGGAATGAATTGTCAATAAAGGAAGCAACTAATAAGGAATATACTCTGTGGAGTTGTTTATAAGAAAGGAAAAGTCAGGATTTACTTGAAAAGAGGTTAAATAAGTTACGGGAGGAATTTCTCTGGAGGCCCAGTGATTGGAACTCTGCACGTTGACTGCAGGGGCGGGGGCTTGATACCTGGTTTCGGAACTAAGATCCCACAAGGCAGGTGGCAAGGCAAAAAAAAAAAAAAGATAAGTTATTGGATATATCTATTGGGGATAATAGAAAATATATATTGGCCTACATGGAAAGAAAAAAACTAAGGGACATGCTCATGCTGTATTAAATGAAAAAAGTGGAAAGCAAAATATTATATCATGCATATTAAAAAGCAGAGACATTACTTTGCCAACAAATGTCCGTCTGGTCAAGGCTATGGTTTTTCCAGGGGTCATGTATGGATGTGAGAGTTGGACTGTGAAGGAAGCTGAGCGCCGAAGAAGTGATGCTTTTGAACTGTGGCATTGGAGAAGACTCTTGAGAGTTCCTTGGACTGCAAGGAGATCCAACCAGTCCATCCTAAAGGAGATCAGTCCTGAGTGTTCATTGGAAGGACTGATGTTGAGGCAGAAACTCCAATACTTTCGCCACCTCATGCAAAGAGCTGACTCATTGGGAAAGACCCTGATACTGGGAGGGATTGGGGCAGGAGGAGAAGGGGACGACAGAGGATGAGATTGCTGGATGGCATCACCAACTCGATGGACATAAGTTTGAGTGAACTCTGAGAGCTGGTGATGGACAAGGAGGCCTGGCATGCTGCGATCATGGGGTCGCAAAGAGTCGGACACGACTGAGCGACTGAACTGAACTGATACTTTGCTGTGATTTTGGTGATGGCTGAGGTTCCGNGACACCTCGATGTCAGACTCTTGCCTTCCGAATCCGGCTTCCCAGGTGGCCTGCCAATCCCTGGTGGCTCGGATGGTGAAGAATCCACCTGCAGTGCAGGAAGCCTGGGTTCGATCCCTGGGTCGGGAAGATCTCCCTGGAGGAGGAAATGGCAGCGCACTCCAGCATTCTTGCCTGGAGAATCCCGTGGAGAGGTGCCTGGCGGGCTCCAGCCCGTGTTGTTGCAGAGTCGGACACGACTGGAGCACTGAGCACGCACATGCGCACTCCGGAATAAGAGAATGTATTTCTGTTCCTTAAGCCACAGAGTTCGCGGGCACTCTTACAGCAGACCCAGGGCGCTCAGGCGCTTGCCCTCTGACCTGCTCCCCGTCCTCACCCTGGGGGGGGTCGCGAGGTCCCCGCCCCACAGCATCGGGCCCCTGCCTGCTTCTCCAGCCACCTCGCCCTCCCTGGACTCCACCCCTCAACTGTCACTTCCTTGAAAACCACTTCCAGAAAGTTCCGTGCCCAGAAAAGCTGCTGAGTTTGTTCCCACCTGGGGAACCTTCGTGCTGATTTTCCCTCTTCCTGGAACGCCCTTCCTCTGGGTCCCTGGATCTCCACAGGGGATATTTGACCATGTCTAGAGGCATTTCTGGTTTCCGTGAGTTGGTGCAGAGGTGGGGGGGGGTCTCCTCATCACCCCGCAGGGCACAGGACGCCCCCACGGCCGAGTTCTCCTGCCCCAATGCCCACAGCGCCGAGGCGCGGCAACTCAGCCCAGGCCTTGCCTCCACTCAGTCCCCCTCTTTCCAGCCTCTGCTCGAAGGCCACCTGTTCTCTCAGGCCCTCCAGACCATCCTACAGAAATGGGGCGCTTCCCGTCACCTCCGAGCCCATCACACGGCTTCGCTCTCTTCACGGCCGCCCCTGTCATTGTCTGAAATCATCTTGCTTGTTTATTTTTACTTGATGTCTGTCTTTCCTCTGCTAGGACACCCCGGCAGATTTCACAGCCACTGAGGATGGAAATTTTTATTGTCTAGCCACCTCCCTACCAGTCCTCACCCCCACAGCCCCCAGGGAGTCATTAATTGAAAGTCTGTTCTTTTCCACTTAGCTAAGATATTCTTTCCCTTCTCCCAGGTCTTTGTATAGAGCTGAACGCTGCTGGCCTGAACCTGTCTGAAAGACTGTTGTCACTCAGCACAGTTCTTCCAGCACTTTCTAGTCCTGCCAAGGCGATGAGGGCGGCTGTGGAGGCAGGTCAGCCTCACCTCCCATGAAACAGACAGTCCTCCCCGAGTGCACATTCCCAACCACGCGTTTCCTCCTGGTCTAGACTCGGGGCCCTAGAAACAGGAGATGCTGGCACCCAGGTCCCTGACCCTTCCACTTGGTTCAGAATGAGAACCCCAAGATAACAGGAAGGGGGCTGTTATGGGCTTAACTGTTGTTGCTGTGGTTTAGCCATTCAGAGGTGTCCGACTCTTTTGGGACCTCATGGACTGTAGCCCTGCGAGGCTCCTCTGTCCCTGGGATTCCCCAGGCAAGAATGCTGGAGTCTCCTCCAAATTCATGCGCTGAAGTCTCAAGCCCCAGGACTTTAGAATGTGACTCTAGTTGGAGACGGGGCCTCTAAAGAGGTGATTCAATTAAATGAGGTCATATGGGTGGGTCCCAAACTTATGACTCATGTCCTTATAATTAGAAGACAGAGAAGCATGGGGGAAGGCCAGGTGGAGGCACGGGGAGGCGGCGGCCGTCTCCACGCCAAGCCAAGGAGAGAGGCCTGGGAGAAACCCACCCTGTCGCCACCCTCGTCTTGGACTTCCTCCCCCCGGAACTGCGAGAAGGCTCACTTGTGTTGTTTAAGCTGCCCGGTCTGTGGACTGCTGTCAGCCCTGGCAAGGAGACACAGGGGCCAACCCCTCACTACCTGTGTGCTCTTGGGCAGGTCTGCCTGATCTCCCCACGGTTCACTTTTTCCATCGGTGAGACGGAGATTGTAAGACTGATACTATATACCTGCTTTATAGGGCTGTTATGAGCAGTGAATGAGTCAATAGTTCTTGAACCCTAAAGACGTGCCAAGCCTTTGCTAGTGATTTATTATGCATTTATCTTATTAAATCCTCACAACAACTCCTTAAAATAACTTCTGTTATGCCCATGTTTATGGTTCGGGAAACTGAGATCCAGAGAGATCACGTAACTTGCCCAGTTTCACACCGTTGATACGTATGGTGTCTACTTTTATTGTGACAAAATATAAATAACATAAAACATCATTTTGGCCATCGTAAGTAATACAGTTCAGTGGCCTTAGGTACGTTCACGGTGTTTGTACAACCATCACCAGTATTTCCAGAACTTTTTCATTATCCCAGACAGAAACTTCGCCCCTATTAATCAGTAATTCTCCATCCTCCATTCCTCACATTGTCTTTGCTTTTTAATGTGTGCGTCCTGAGCTGGAATTTTGGAAGGCCAGGTACCCAAAGCATCTCATCCACTCACCTGTCAGGCCACTGATACTGGCTGGAGCCGCTGGACTCTTAGGGGAGTGGGGCTGCGGACTTGAACACCTACACGGAATCTCTTCAGGATGCCTGGGCCTCCTGCAAAAATAGTGAGTGGATTCTGAAGGCAAGTGCTGAGAGAAAGGGAGAAAGAGAGAAGGAGGGGGAGGGGAGAAGGGGAGAAGGAAGGGAAAGACGAAGGAGAAGCTGCATCCGTTCTGTGACCTTGTCCCAGAAGTCACATGGCCTCCCTCTGCCCGTGCTGCTCCGCTGGACGGGGCAGTGTCGGGTCCAGACTCCCAGGGAAGGCAACTGACTCCACTTCCTGGGGGGAGGCAAGTCAGTCAGGTTCTGTAAGAAGAGCACGCAGGATGAATAAATACATCGGTGAGGCCATCTTCGGAAAACACAATCTGTTGCGCATGGGGAGGCTGAATACGTGCGTGCTGGGACGTTTCTAAATATGGATATGGCCGTGGAGGGATGCGGCTGGGCGTGGAGGAGCTGAGTTCTGGGCTTAACAAGATTGTAGGATTGTTCATAGTGGGGAGAAGGTAGTGAAGGTGGTCAGCGCAGCCTGGAGAAGGGCCCAAGGCTTGGCTGCTCCTGTTTATCTCGTGTGGCCAGCGCTGTGAGGTGGAGTCCATGGGACTCAAAAAAGTGATGCCTTGTGACCGACAGGGCCGTGGCCATCCAGCCCACGTGTGTGGGAGCCAGAGCAATGAGCCCAACAGAGAGCCAGCATGGAGATAAGTTTAGAATCTACTCAGCTTAGCAGAATCTGAAGGTGGTCTCACAAATTAATGTGGAAGGGTTGGCTGCTTTGATTAATGATGCTGGGGCAATTGGTTAGGTTATTGTAAATGAGAATAAAATTAGACTTCTTAGCTCCTACTTTATGGTATCGAAATACATTCCAGAAGGATTAAAGTGTTTAATTAAAAGCCATAAAGAAACAAGACATTTGGTAGAAAATGTTTATCTGATCCTTTGTGGAAGGGTTGGCTGCTTTGATTAATGATGCTGGGGCAATTGGTTAGGTTATTGTAAATGAGAATAAAATTAGACTTCTTAGCTCCTACTTTATGGTATCGAAATACATTCCAGAAGGATTAAAGTGTTTAATTAAAAGCCATAAAGAAACAAGACATTTGGTAGAAAATGTTTATCTGATCCTGGGGAGGGGCAGGTCTTTCTGAGCATAAAAGGGAATGAATTGTCAATAAAGGAAGCAACTAATAAGGAATATACTCTGTGGAGTTGTTTATAAGAAAGGAAAAGTCAGGATTTACTTGAAAAGAGGTTAAATAAGTTACGGGAGGAATTTCTCTGGAGGCCCAGTGATTGGAACTCTGCACGTTGACTGCAGGGGCGGGGGCTTGATACCTGGTTTCGGAACTAAGATCCCACAAGGCAGGTGGCAAGGCAAAAAAAAAAAAAAGATAAGTTATTGGATATATCTATTGGGGATAATAGAAAATATATATTGGCCTACATGGAAAGAAAAAAACTAAGGGACATGCTCATGCTGTATTAAATGAAAAAAGTGGAAAGCAAAATATTATATCATGCATATTAAAAAGCAGAGACATTACTTTGCCAACAAATGTCCGTCTGGTCAAGGCTATGGTTTTTCCAGGGGTCATGTATGGATGTGAGAGTTGGACTGTGAAGGAAGCTGAGCGCCGAAGAAGTGATGCTTTTGAACTGTGGCATTGGAGAAGACTCTTGAGAGTTCCTTGGACTGCAAGGAGATCCAACCAGTCCATCCTAAAGGAGATCAGTCCTGAGTGTTCATTGGAAGGACTGATGTTGAGGCAGAAACTCCAATACTTTCGCCACCTCATGCAAAGAGCTGACTCATTGGGAAAGACCCTGATACTGGGAGGGATTGGGGCAGGAGGAGAAGGGGACGACAGAGGATGAGATTGCTGGATGGCATCACCAACTCGATGGACATAAGTTTGAGTGAACTCTGAGAGCTGGTGATGGACAAGGAGGCCTGGCATGCTGCGATCATGGGGTCGCAAAGAGTCGGACACGACTGAGCGACTGAACTGAACTGATACTTTGCTGTGATTTTGGTGATGGCTGAGGTTCCGTTGCTTACTATGTATTCAGCACTGTGCTAAGTGCTTCATATGCATTATGTTATTGAAATTTCCCCAAACCTATGAGGTAGGCACAGCTAATATTCCCAATTTACAGGTTAGAAGACTGAGGTATAGAGAAATTCATTCCTTTGCCTGAGGTGGCAGTTAAGCAAAGGAGCTGGCCTTGTTACCCAGGTGTCCCTATCTCCATGCTGCTGCTGCTGCTGCTGCTGAGTCGCTTCAGTCGTGTCCGACTCTGTGCGACCCCAGAGATGGCAGCCCACCGGGCTCCCCCGTCCCTGGGATTCTCCAGGCAAGAACACTGGAGTGGGTTGCCATTTCCTTCTCCAATGCATGAAAGTGAAAGGGAAGTCGCTCAGTCTGTCCGACTGTTAGCGACCCCATGGACTGCAGCCCACCAGGCTCCTCCGTCCATTGGATTTTCCAGGCAAGAGTACTGGGGTGGGGTGCCATTGCCTTCCCCGCCCCATCTCCATAGCCCTGGTGAAAATTCACCTGACAGCTGTGAATTTCCAATTTTGTAAGAAACCAGCCCCTCAAAACGAATGGAACAGAGGGAAACTGGAAGGATAAAGGTTCAAATGTCACCTCTAGTTATGGGTAGGTGGTGAGGTCACTTTCCACACTTTCTACAAATTTAAAGAAAAACAAGTTTATAAAACCCATGTAAAAGAAGAGTCATGTGCCATACGTAAGTCCACACAGGCATGTCCTAAAGACTTTTCCTCTCTCTGGTTTCCAAGGAACCTGTAACCGTGGGTTCCCATGAAAAGACACACCCATAAATGCCCCGAGCAGCACAGGGGCCAGAGGACGCCTGGAAAGCCCTTCGTGGTGCATGGCTGTAGTGCAAATCTCCTGAAAGCAGCTTCTGAAATGCACTGCCACTGCCCTAAGGGCAAGGAAACTGCTGCGACAGGGAAACGCTGCTCTTTGTATTTAAGGAGAGCCCCTCAGGGCGGCCCCTCTAACTCACACCTGAGGACCCCTCACAGCGCACGCCATCAGAAGGGCCACCAGGTGGCGCGCGGGAGCCCGACTCGCCGACTGGTCCAGCCGCAGCACGACCCTGGTTGCCATGGATACAGCCGGGCGGGAGCGGAGCCCCTCTGGATCCGCGAAGGAAGCAGCCGACTGTCTGCCACCCTCCTGTTAAAATCCCCGCCCCCCGCCCCCAGTTCTGTCGCCCCACCCCCAGGCCTCGGATTCCCTGTCTTTAAAAGGCAGGGACTGAGGAGGAGTGGAAAACAAAAAGGGAACCATTTTTCGGGCTGCTTTTTTCCTTATCACTAGTTATGGAACTCTTCAAACATACAGACAGCTACACGGAGTGAAATGAACACTCATGCACCCTCCACCCAGAATAAATGTGTGTTAGCGTTTCCGACTTTCGAGAAATCCCCTTTGCCTCTCTCCTGGAGCTCATGTTCCTCTGCTTGAAGGCCAGCCCTACCCTGAAGTTCCCTGTATCCTTCCTGCCCAGGCTTTTCTGCTTGAACGACCTCAGTAGTATCCATAAACAATGGACAGCATTGTCTTTTGTGTTTCCAAATGTACCTTTTCACGCTAAACAGTCTTCTAACTGCTTTTTCACCCAGCATGTTGAGATTCATTCTTGACAGATGTTCATTTTAACTGCCTGCAAGTCCTTCGTTTTAACACATCCATTTTTGCTTTGCTAGAGCATGGTCATTTCTGTTCCTTCCAATTTGGGAGCTATCACAAACAGTACTGTAGTGACCATCCTTGACCCATGCAAGACATCCTCTCTGGAGTATGTCTAGAAACACAAGTCCTGGGTGGTGACGGATGAGCAGCCTCCAGTCACTAGGCCTTTTTGTGAGTGAGTGAGGCAGTCTCTACTCCCACCGGCAGCGTGTGAGTTCCCGTTTCCCCAAGTCTGCATCAGGACTTAGTGTTGTTATCCTTTCCACTTTTCAGTTTGATGCCTTCCTGACTTCTCCTCAGGGAGGTGAGAGGTGGCTCATTGCTAACCGTGACTGACCTCTGAACTGCATCCCTAGGTGGACATCTGAAAACTCATCCTGCAGCTTCTCCTTTTGCGCAGACCTGTGGGGAGCGGGACAGGCTGCCACCTGCGTGCCACCAGTTTTCTCCAAGTGCCCACAGTGTCATCAGAATGAATGCCCCTGACCACGCTCCTTGTCTCCTTCTTCACTGTGTTTGTAATCTGCCAGCAGAGTCAGCAGAACAGGACCAGCTTCCTGGGCGAGTGACACGTGCAGCTGGCAGGACCCCATGCTCAGAGGAGCCCCACATTCAGCTTCATGCTCTGCTCTCACTCTTGAAACTGAATAGCTTTCTCCTTGCACTTGTTTGTGGGTGGAGTCAGATGGAGCAATGGAGCAGGCGTGTGAACAGGGGAGAAGCCTGAAGCAGGCACATCCACGGTGGGGGGTCACCCCACGTGCTTAATGACATCCCTGATGCTGATGGACCCGTGAGGTGTGGGAGTTCAGGGAGGCTCAAAGCTAGGAAAAGGGGTAAGCAAAACGGGGTCCATCCATGCCATGGAATGTTACGCAGCCTCAAAAGGAAGAAAATTCTTCCTCTTCTTTTTTGCTGCTCGACTTGCAGGATCTTGGTTCACCAACCAGAGACTGAACCCAGGCCCTCAGTAGTGAAAGTGCGGAGTCCTAACCACTGGACCACCAGGGAATTCCCTTTAAAAAAAATTGTTGCTTTCTCTTTTTTGGCCACCTGCATACAGTATCTCAGTTCCCCAAGCAGGAATCAAACCCGCACCTCCTGCAATGGAAGTGTGGAGTCCTAACCACTGGATGGCGAGGGAAGTCCCAGCCTCAAAAGGAAGAAAATCTGACGCCTGCTCTAATATGGATGAGCCTTGAGGACCTTGGGCTCAGTGAAACGAGCCAGTCACAAAAGGGCAAATGATGTGTTAACATGATTCCACAGACATGAGGTTCCTCCAACAGTCACATTCAAGAGACAGAAAGCAGGAGGGAGGTTGCCAGGGGGTGGAGGAAGGGATGATGGTGGGTAGCTGTTCAATGGAAGCAGAGTTCCCGTTTAGGAAGATGGAAAAGTTCCGGAGACGATCACAGGGTTGGCTGCACGGCAGTGTGAATGCCTTTAATGCCATTGAACTGTACTCTTAATAAACGGCTAAGATGGTAAATATTATGTTAGATACATTTTACCTTAAAAACCATCACCAACAACCACCAAAGAAAATCCACGAGCCTTGAAATTAGCTGGGACACGTTTCTCGCTGGAGGAAAGGCAGGTGCAAATGGCAGCCTGGACCTGGGAACGTGCCGGTATAACCCCTGCGAAGGAGCCCAGTGCCCTTGCGTGCAGAGCGCCTCGGAAAAGACCGAGGCACGCTCCCCGCCAGCTCTTCAGAGCAGAGGCAGAGGCAAGAGGCAGAGGAGAGTCTCCCTCCCGTGAGGCTCCGTCCTCACTCTGCCTCTCAAGCTGTATCAGCTGCATTGTCCCCAAACAAAAATCCTCCACACCAGCGTCCGGCCTTCGCTCACCTGCGGGTATATCTTTACACAGTTGGAGTCAACACAGAGACACTTCTGGACCCTGCCTGCTTCACTTTAATGTTATGGACATTCTGCATACATGGCTGCAGCCCCCGTGGCGGTTATTTTTGAGAGTTTTTAACATCCCATCTAGTCTATGTATCATCGTTTCTTTTGCCCTTCTCTTGCTTTTGGATGNCAACGTACATGTGGTAGAGGGTGTCCATATGTAGGCATCTGAATTTAAAAGACATCAGTCTACCGACTGCCAGACCTCAGCCCAGGGAATGGAAAGCAGCTGTGGGGCGTGTTCACGAGATCCAGGGCTCTGGGAGGGTGGCTTTCAAAGCAGATTTGTGGTCATCTCCTTCTGATTTCAAAGGACGGCCTTGTCCCCACGGCCGGTCCAGGTGGAGAATCAGAGCCCACCTCCTGCCTCCCCCGCTTCGGCCCCTGTCGGTGCCATCTGTGCCTGAGAACGGCTCACCCCATGTGGCTGGCTCCGTTTTTGAGAATCAGCCAGGGGATGAAGCATCTCTGATGTGGAACTCACGGGAGACCCACACGCATGAAGCAAGCAGACGAGACCAAAAAAAAAAAAAAGAGGTCCAAAATAGATCGTCTACGGCAGAGAATGACTTAGCGCCAGAATGGAAAAGACTGACCGAAAGGGGCCATTTCCAGGCCCCCCGAGGGAACATGCACGTGGAGAACGGGGAGTCCAGGGGCAAGAGCGCAGAGAAGGGACCCAGGGGACCTCTCCGGAGCTCTCTCTCCACATGGGCAGAGCCACCTGCCCCCTAGGCCTCATCGCCGGCCTGTCCCTCGAGGGGCCTCGAGGAAGCACAGGAGCCTCTGGGCAGGGTGACACTGCGGGCTCTGAACCTCTCTCCTGGGCTGGTCTCAGGGCTGAGACCAGGCCCAGCCCTGGGGAAGCCCACCGCCCAGGGCTCTCTGCCTAAAAGAGGTCCGAGAGCCACGACCCCGGGNGAAGCACAGGAGCCTCTGGGCAGGGTGACACTGCAGGCTCTGAACCTCTCTCCTGGGCTGGTCTCAGGGCTGAGACCAGGCCCAGCCCTGGGGAAGCCCACCGCCCAGGGCTCTCTGCCTAAAAGAGGTCCGAGAGCCACGACCCCGGGAACAGCCTGCCTTTCTCCAAGGGGGCCTTAACCCCAAACAGTGAGTTCCTGGGGCGTTATTTCCAGACTGATGTGGGCACCTGCGGGGTGCAGACGGCCAGGCTGCAGACACCATCTCCCGGGACGCACTGAAGTCAGAACCCACGCGAGTCACTTGGGAAGAAGGCCTTACTCAAGAGACTGTGTGCGTCAGCACACTGCTAAGAACAGTAGGAGAAAAACCATGGGGGGTTCCAGGAAAATGGCTTTTTAAACGTTAAGCAAAACCACAGGCAGCAAAGGAAAAAGTAGATAAATTGGAACACCTCTGAATTTAAAACCTGTGTGCATCTAAGGACACCATCAACAGAGTGAGAAAGTAGCCCATGGAAAGCAGGGGAATATTAGATGCAAAGCTTATGTCTGATAAGGGGTTAATAGCCAACACATATGAAGAACTCCTGCAATTCAACAGTCCCCCAAACACTATGGCTGTGCTGTGCTTGCACGCAGTCATCTCTGACTCTCTGCGACCCCATGGACTGCAGCCCGCCAGGCTCCTCTGTCCATGGGGATTCTCCAAGCAAGAATAATGGAATCGGTTGCCGTGCCCTCCTCCAGAGGATCTTCCCGACCCAGGGATCTTCATATAACGATATGATTAATAATGCTCAAAGGATTCAGGTCAACATTTTTCCAAAGAAGATATACAAGTGGTTAACAGGAAAAGATGTTTAATATGTCTAATCATTAGAGAAATGCAAATAAAAACCTCANTTCATGGGGTCACAAAGAGTCGGACACGACTGAGCGACTGAACTGAACTGAACTGAACTGAACTGAATGTTTCCTGTTGTATTCCCTGTGTATCAAGTATCACATATCACAGCTCACAGTGAGAAGATAATTACCATATAACTCCCTCTATGCAAGTCCCACACTCATCATCTCATAATCCTAGACCTACTCAGGCTGAATCTACTTTGCACAGTATGAAGGGGAGCTAAGAACATTGTGATTTGTTCTTATTAATGTAGACAAAAAACCCTTAGATAATTTAGGTCCCAAAGTAAATTCTTTGTCTATCTGAACAATTTAGCTGTTGATATAGCCTAAATAAACCAGATAATTTTACACCATTCTTTGGATTTGACTGTGTAAATGTCACTTAATTTACAGACTAATAAAAAAAATTGCCTATTGCTCAAGCTGAATAGCTGAGTTACATAGGGTATTAACTATTCATTCACTGCTACTTTTATTACAGAGGATAATACAAACTATAACCTAGTTCTCTTCTGGGTTTTTCCTTTTAAAATTTGAAGTATATTTCATATACAACATTATGGTGTACAACATAATGATTCTGTATTTGTATATATTGTGAAATAATCATCACAATAAGCCTAGTTAACATTTATCACCAGATATATCATTTATCACAGACATGACTGAAGCGACTTAGCAGCAGTAGCAGCAGCATGGCTACAGAATTTTTTCTTTTAATGAGAACTTTCAAGATCTACTCTCTTAGCAACCTTCAAATATGCAATACAGCATTATTAACTATAGTCACCATGCTATACATTGTATCCCCATGACTTATGTATTTTACAACTGGAATTTTGTAACTTTGCCTGCTGCTGCTGCTGCTGCTAAGTCACTTCAGTCGTGTCCAACTCTGTGTGACCCCTGTCTCTTATACA
>SJYX01017792.1:64116-116368 GCA_006410675.1 Oreotragus oreotragus
TCCCTTGGACTGCAAGGAGATCCAACCAGTCCATTCTGAAGGAGATCAACCCTGGGATTTCTTTGGAAGGAATGATGCTAAAGCTGAAACTCCAGTACTTTGGCCACCTCATGCGAAGAGTTGACTCATTGGAAAAGACTCTGATGCTGGGAGGGATTGGGGGCAGGAGGAGAAGGGGACGACCGAGGATGAGATGGCTGGATGGCATCACGGACTCGATGGACGTGAGTCTGAGTGAACTCCGGGAGATGGTGATGGACAGGGAGGCCTGGCGTGCTGCGATTCATGGGGTCACAAAGAGTCGGACACGACTGAGCGACTGAACTGAACTGAACTGAACTGAACTGAATGTTTCCTGTTGTATTCCCTGTGTATCAAGTATCACATATCACAGCTCACAGTGAGAAGATAATTACCATATAACTCCCTCTATGCAAGTCCCACACTCATCATCTCATAATCCTAGACCTACTCAGGCTGAATCTACTTTGCACAGTATGAAGGGGAGCTAAGAACATTGTGATTTGTTCTTATTAATGTAGACAAAAAACCCTTAGATAATTTAGGTCCCAAAGTAAATTCTTTGTCTATCTGAACAATTTAGCTGTTGATATAGCCTAAATAAACCAGATAATTTTACACCATTCTTTGGATTTGACTGTGTAAATGTCACTTAATTTACAGACTAATAAAAAAAATTGCCTATTGCTCAAGCTGAATAGCTGAGTTACATAGGGTATTAACTATTCATTCACTGCTACTTTTATTACAGAGGATAATACAAACTATAACCTAGTTCTCTTCTGGGTTTTTCCTTTTAAAATTTGAAGTATATTTCATATACAACATTATGGTGTACAACATAATGATTCTGTATTTGTATATATTGTGAAATAATCATCACAATAAGCCTAGTTAACATTTATCACCAGATATATCATTTATCACAGACATGACTGAAGCGACTTAGCAGCAGTAGCAGCAGCATGGCTACAGAATTTTTTCTTTTAATGAGAACTTTCAAGATCTACTCTCTTAGCAACCTTCAAATATGCAATACAGCATTATTAACTATAGTCACCATGCTATACATTGTATCCCCATGACTTATGTATTTTACAACTGGAATTTTGTAACTTTGCCTGCTGCTGCTGCTGCTGCTAAGTCACTTCAGTCGTGTCCAACTCTGTGTGACCCCATAGACGGCAGCCCACCAGGCTCCCCCGTCCCTGGGATTCTCCAGGCAAGAACACTGGAGTGGGTTGCCATTTCCTTCTCCAATGCATGAAAGAGAAAAATGAAAGTGAAGTCACTCAGTCTGTCCGACTGTTAGCGACCCCATGGACTGCAGCCCACCAGGCTCCTCCGTCCATTGGGTTTTCCAGGCAAGAGTACTGGGGTGGGGTGCCATTGCCTTCCCCGGTAACTTTGCCTACTGAGGTTTTTTTCAGTGCTTAAAATACCAAGACATTAAGCCTATAACTGGGCAGCAACCTCAATCAAGTGAAGATCACTGCCTTTCTTTCCAATCCTCCTCCATTAATCATCTTGATCCAATATTCATGAATGAATATGAATGAATGAATAAACAAAAATACACTCTAATCTGAATGAATGAATAATGAAAATACTCTCAAAGATGGTTGAATCATATACAAATTAAGTTGGTTACCCAGAGTCACAGCTCCTACAACAAATCCTTGGGCAGCAACTCTCATGTGAATAAGATGAATGGACATTTTCTGATCTCTTCTGTATTTTAACTTGTAAAGACCATAGGACACCACAGTCACAAAGCCTGCTATCCCTGTAAATTAAAAAAGTAGAGATTATATAAATAGCAGGCTAAAATTTCCCAAGAACTTAGAGATTAGTACAAGGGATTAGTACGTGGAACATAAGCAAGCAAAACACCAAAAAATACTTCATTAACGGATTCAGTATTTGCAGTTTTGACTCAGAAAAAATCGAATTATATAGTATAGAAACTTGTCTAGTAGTTTTCCTGAGGCATGGTTTCAAATTTGTAAGCAGTAAGACTTTTATTTGGGGCAAGCTGTTTAACCAGTGAGTGAACCAACCCAAATCTCAGCATTCATAGCTTTTGGGTGTTTGGCTGTATTCCTCTCTACTTTTTATAAATATTAAATAAGGAGTAAATCTAGTGAAGTGAAAGAAACTTTAATATCTTAAGTGAAAATGACATGTTGAGTTTTAATAAGAGGTAAAAAGGTGTGAATATTTGCATGAGAAGCCTGTGACTCTGGGAAGAACTGTGATTCTAAAAAATTCCAGAAGCCCATACAAATATTTTTGTATTCCTTAAATATGTCAAGAACTGAATATACTGCTGTGACAACCAAGATTCTATGCAGTTGACTCTAAAATAGAAAACTGAATAGCAATCAGCTGAATAGGGAAAATTCTAGTAAGTGATTTGAAACAGTGTGAGAAGTTAATCCATGACAAATCAAAATAACCATATAACAAATAAAGGGATAACTATCTGATCTAGCTTGAATTTACATCTCACACCAGACCCTACAAAAAAATTCTGGATGGGTTAGAGTTAAGTATGAAAACAAAACAAATTTATTCAGAAAATCTAGAAGAAAATAGAACAGAATATTTATGACATCCAAAAAAGGGGTAAGGTAGACTTAAAATGAGGACAAAAATGCTGTATTTTGATGACAGAATAAAGGAAACTTCTGCATGGTAAAAATGTGACTCTGTTTTGGGGGATCTCTCTTCTACTGATTTATGCATCTATCTACCTTCATCAATACCACATTGTCTTGACTACTATATCTGTATAGTAACCCTTAATATCAGGTAAGGATGATTACTCCCACGTAATACTTTTTCTCAAAACAGGTTGCTTTATGTCAAATCTCAACATGAATCAGCCGTAGGTATATATATATATATCCCCTCTTGAAGCTCCCTCCCATCTCCCTCCCCATCCCACCCCTTTAGGTTAATACAGAGCCCCTGTTTGAATTTCCTGAGCCATACAGCAAAGCAATTATCCTTCAATAAAAAATAAATAAATTTTTTAAAAAGCTGTTTTAGTCATTCTAGAACTTTTGCCTTTATATGAATTTTAGAATGTTTGTTTATATCTACAAAAAAAAACTCATTGCTGGTATTTTGATAGGAATTACACTAAACCCATAGATGAGTTTGGGGAAAACTGACATCTTTATTGAGTCATACAATCCACGAACACAACAGTCTCTATATTCATTTAGGTCTTCTTTGATTTCTTTCATTAGCATTTTGTATTTTTCACCATACAGACTCTATACATGTTTTCTGAAGCTTGAAAGTGGAAGTGTTAGTCTCTCAGTCATGTCTGACCCTTTGCAACACCATGGACTATGGCTTGCCAGGCTCCCCTGTCCCCTGTCCATGGAATTTTCCAGGCAAGAGTACTGAAGTGGGTAGCTATTCCCTTCTCTAGGGAATCTTCCTGACTCAGGGATTGAACCCACGTCTCCTGCACTACAGACAGATTCTTTACTGTCTGAGCCACCAGGAAAACCCTAATCATTTCATTTTCTTTAGAGTGACTGTAAATGGTCTCATGTCTTTAATTTTGGCTTCCATGTGTTTGTTGTTAGTATATGGAAATGCAATTGATGCTTAAATAGAATAGCAAGTTTTGACTATGTTGGCATGTGTTTATATGAAAATTTTGTATGCTAATTAGAAATAAGTGAAATTGAAATAAAAATGACAAACAAAAACAGCAAAAAACAAATTACAGTAAAACAATGATGGCAGGTACACTGAGAAACAGGTACAAGGCTGAAAGCTCTGTAAAGATTTAGCCAAATCATTCCGGAAAGAAATCTGAAAAGATATAATAATTGATATTAAACTGAACATGTGAGTTTAAGAGGGAAGGGACACATGTATACCTATGACTGATTCACGTTGATATATGACAGAAACCATCACAATATTGTAAACTAATTACCCTCCAATTAAACAACAACAACAACTGAACATGCTTCATGCCCTGAAAATTCTACTTTGGGGAAAATACTCCAAGGAAGTAAGCAAAAGAAAAGTCAAGAAGTTGACACAAAGATGTTTATGGCTACACTATGTATGAGGAGAAGCAAAACAACCCAAATGGCCCAAACAGAGGAAAAACTATCAGAGCTGTAAAAAAAATTGTAAATATAATTATACCTACATTATAGTATAATATACTGCTATGAAATGTTAAGTAAAAGAACCAAAACCAAATAATCTATTGACACAGAGTTTAAATACATATAATGAATTTAAAGTGTCATTATTTAGACCTTAGCAGTGACCATAAGATTTTAAACAATATAAATAAATTATAATGACAGAAGTCAAGATAAGAAATTAAAATGTTCTATAAATTATCTGCATAGAATACTCCATCCTGTGGCAGAAAATACTTAGTAGATATTCTTAATAAAATGAGTAAAACAAACTAACAATATATATACAAATTTTATCATTTAGTTTTCTAGCAAAAACTTGGCTCTCTTCCCTTATCAAGACTCTGTTCTGACTGAAATTTGTTTTGCTTCTTTTAGAGATTAAAGTCAGAACCTTTACTGTTTTCCATACAAAATCTCTGTAGTTTGTATATAATTGAGTTTAGCTGGAAACTCTTTTATCTTTCTACTTTAATCACCCTAAATGTCTCTGGAAAAACAATTTAATTTACAACAGACACAGTGATTAATCTTTCATTATAGTGATCTGTTCAAGTGACACTGAGTTCTTGAATTTTTTTTTCTAGTTAAAAATGCTAAAGATGAATAAATCACTATAAAATTATATGCCTCCATTTATTGTGCTATTACAAGCCTTAATCAAATTAAGTGAAACTTTTAAACACAGAATACTACTTTAAAGTAAAATTTTGATTCTTTTTGATACGTGAATAATGACACATAAAGTTGTTAGATTTGTAGTGACATTTAATGGAAACATTTGACTTATACCTCTTTAGAAGATTTTGTGGAATTAATCACAAACTTATGTTTGTCTAATTTATATACATATATACTTAAATTTTATTGAAGTATAATTGGTTTAAAACCTTGTGTTAATTTCTGCTGTACAACAAAAGTGATTCTCTTTTACATATATATTTTCTTATTCATATTCTTTTCCATTTATAGTTAATCACACTATATTGAGTATAGTTACCTGTATAAATGTATAATTTAAAAATTAAAAAAAAATAGTTTCCAGACTAAACACAAGGAAAGAGGGATGGCTGAAGTATACACTAATAATGCTGAGGGCAGCTAAAGTATCCAAAAGAGAAGGAAGAGAAAGCTTAGCTTTTAAAACAAAATACTGGTGCTTAGATTTTTTTTTAAACTCTACATATATATAATATTTGATTAAAATGTAAACACATTAAATATGTGTTGGGAAAGGATAAAGAGGCCAAGACTCCAGATACAATTATAATAATATTGATACTTCTTGCATCAAGAGTTTATTTAACCATCAATCTTAGCATCTGGAACACATCGGGAAGCCAACAAGCCTCAGAGAATGAATTCCAAAGTTCATGCTCTCAAGTATATAGGTAGGCCCAGACTTTCATTCAGAGCTTCTTAACTCTGAATTGACTCACAGTTCTTCTGAGCTTGGGTATCTAGCTTCTGGCAACACAGAATATTAGAAGCAGAAGTTTCTGATGGTACCCAACAGTAATGGAAGAAAGAGAAAAATCTATAAACACTGGACACAAGAACTTAAAGAGATAGGTAAGTAGATCTTTCTTAACTCGTGATGGGATTACATCTTGATAAACCCATCATAAGTTGAAAATACTGTAAGTCAAAAATTCATTTAATACAACCTCACCTATTGAACATCATAACTTAGCCTAGCCTACTTTAAACATGCTCAGAGTACCTACATTAGCCTGTAGTTAGGTAAAATCATTGAATGCAAAGCCTATTTTATAATACAGTATTGAATATCTCATGTAATTTATTGAATATTGTACTGAGAGTGAAAAACAGGATGTTGGGTACAGAGTGGTTGTAAGGGTATTGGTTGTGTACCTTCATGATGGTGAGGCTGACTGGGAGCTGCTGCTGTCCAGCACCATCATAAGAGTATAGTATCACATATCATTAGCCCAGTAAAAGACCAACATTCAAAGTATGATTTCTACTTGAACGCACATTGCTTTCTCATCATCTCAAAGTCAAAAAGTCGTAACTGTATACAGAGTCTCTGTATACATCTCAATAGTTCCTAACAGACTCAGTCTAATAAACTGAATTGGCTGCTACTGATTCTGAATCATTATAGAAAAGTTATAGTCTATTCAATCAATTCTATTTAGACTGCTTGGGAAGTTTTTAAAACAATTTTTTATATAAAACTGTAATTTTATTTTTTATATTTATTTATTGGCTGTGCCAAGAGGCATGTGGGATCTTAGTTCCCCAATTAGGGATTGAACTCATCCCCCCTGCACTGGACATGTAGAATCTTAACCACTGGACTACCAGGGAAGTACTTGGCAATGAGTACTTTTAAATAGACTGAATGAAAATGAACTAAGTGGAATAAAAATTTGATGCTTCATAATAATAGTAAATAACATTTACTGAGTATTTGTCATACACTAGGAACCATGCTGAAAGTTTAACTCATACATGCATAGAAGGGGTTAGCTTCAATTATCTGAAAGTATTCAATTATATAAAATATTTCAATACTCAAAGATACTGGTTGAGGTATTATTGTGTTATTATAGTTTTACAGTATCCAGTCAAGTCTTGTACTTACCTACAGGGACAAATGGGGAGTCTCTAGATTTTCTGATCAGTCGGGATAACTGGCCTTCATCTTCATCTGCTGACCACTGGTTATCTGAAGACATTTTTCTCTCTAATAACTAGAGGATAAATGTGGTTGCTATGAATGATCNATTGTGTTATTACAGTTTTACAGTATCCAGTCAAGTCTTGTACTTACCTACAGGGACAAATGGGGAGTCTCTAGATTTTCTGATCAGTCGGGATAACTGGCCTTCATCTTCATCTGCTGACCACTGGTTATCTGAAGACATTTTTCTCTCTAATAACTAGAGGATAAATGTGGTTGCTATGAATGATCAGAAAGAATCTGTTTCCCTCTTCCAATATACTCTTGATTATGTGTTCTTTGAACGAAAAGTGGGGGCAGGGTACAACAGTGGGTTTGTAGGTGGGAGTGGGGTTAGCTTTATGAGGCCAAGATTCTTGTCTTTTAGTGCGCTTGCCAGATGGCTGCCCACAGTGGCAGAGATCTGAGGCTGAGGAGCTGCAAGCTTGTCCCAGCTCATCTGACCGCCAAGCCCTCGCACCTGAGCTCCACGTGGAGCTGGGAGCTGCACGCTCGCCCTGCCAAGAAGGACGTAACATCACTGCGCCCTCGGCCAATCCGAAGGCCCAGGGGGCGGGAGACAGCCGGTGTGAGTGAGTTGCGTCTGCGCAGCGCGAAGCTACTCTGTCTTTCTCTGCGGGTGGTGGTGGACGCTGTCTTCGCTGCTTCTGTGAAGGTGCAGCCTTGAGGCCTCAGAGAAATTCTGACTCAGGTCTCCCAACTGTAGCCACGAACGCCTCAGGCTGAGGACAGAGGACCAGGTAGAGTTCACGCTTTTACCTTAGAAGTTTGAAGTTTTCAATTATTTTAGATTTACAGAAAAGTTCCCAGAATAGTACAAAAAACTATATCTGATAACTTAGATCCCCCTTTGTTAACATTTAGTCGCATTTGCTTTATCATTTTCCTCTGGATATGGTTTCTTCCTTCCTATGAGCCGCCTGAGAGAAAGTTGCACACGGATAGGCCTGTACTCCTATATACTCTGTGTGCACTTGGGGCATTTTCTTACATAACCATCGTACAAAGAGAAAAATCAGGAAATTAGCAGTGCTATAATATGATAATCTCAAGAGTTTATTCACATTTCACTAATGATCCCAATAATCCTTAACAGCAAAAAAAAATTTTTCTTTTCTTGTCAAGGATCCAGTCCACTCCAACACACATTACATTTGGTTGTCAAGTGTCTTTTAGACTCTTTTAATCTGGAACGTTTCCTTAGTTGGTGTATTACTCAAGATTCTCCAGAAAAGCAGAGCTGATAGGGTGTGTGTTTTTTTAATATTCGTTTGTTTCTGTGGCTGTGTTGGGTCTTAGCCGCCGCACACGGAATCTTCATTGTAACCCATGGACACTCAAGTTTTGTCTCGCAAACTCTAGGGCTCAGTGGGCTTTAGTAGTTGCAGACTTTAAATTTCTGATCCTACTCAGTGACTTTTTTCCCCCCCTTCTATGAACTAAATAGTAAAGCTGTCTGCTGAGAGGAACATTGTGGAAATGAGTGTGGTGACGATTTGTCCTTTGTGGCAACTGAGGGCAAATTATGAGATTTCTTAGCAACAATGAAAGTCTAACTCAGATTTTGTACTTTCTCCTGAGAGCAGCAGTGGAAGAAAATGGCTGGGATCAGCTGTTTGTTTAACAAAGGTTAATTGAGTGCTGCAGACAGAAGGGTGTCTTAAGACAAATGCCCTGTCCTCAGGAAGCTTAGAATCAAGTTGGGGAGATGGATGAGTAAAGCAGTGTCACGTGAGAACCTGTTGAGATGATGGGAGGAAGAGGTATGGACTTACAGGAGCTAAAGGATCTTAAAATTCAAACTGGAGAGTTAAAGAATTCTTCTAGAGAAAGTGACTTATGGGATTTTTTTAAAGAAAACTTATAGATTTTAGGTGAAGAGATGGTAGGGATGTTGCAGGCAGAGGGTACAACTTGTGGAAAGGCACAGAGGCAAACAGCAAAAGCAGTTCAAGGTGTAGAATTGGGTGGGAGTGGCTTGTAGAGGATGGAGCTGTATGACCAGTGGGGCCAGATCACGAGACCCTTGCATTTTATTCATTAAAATCTTTTTACTGGAGTATAGTTGATTTACAATATTGTGTTAGTTTCAGGTGTATAACAAAGTGAATCAGTTCTCTCTCTCCATAAATATATATCCATTCTTTTTTTAGGTTCTTTTCCCATGTAAGTTGTTAACAAAATATTGAGTAGAGGTCCCTGTGCTGTATAGGTCTTTGTTAGTTACCTATTTTATTTATAGTAGTGTGTATATGTTAATACCAATCTCCTAATTTATCACTTACTCCCACGTTTTCCCTTTGGTAACTGTGAGTTTGATTTCAAGATTTGTGAGTCGTTACTATCTGTAAATTAAGTTCCTCGTGTCGTTTTTAAAATTAGATTCCACATATAAGTGATATCATGTGATGTTTGTCTTTATCTGACTCACTTCACTTAGTATAATAATCTCTGGGTCCATCCATGTTGCTGCAAATGGCATTATTTCATTCTTTTTTATGGCTGAGTAATATTCCATTGTATACACGTACCATATTTTCTTTATCTGTTCATCTGCTGATGGACATTTTGGTTGCTTTTATGTCTTGGCTATTCTAAATTGTGCTGCTGTGAACACTGGGATGCATGTATTTTTTTGAATTATGTTTTTTTGTGAACATATATCAAGGACTGAGACTGCTGGATCATATGGTAGTTTGCTGCTGCTGCTGCTGCTAAGTCGCATATGGTAGTTTAATATTTAGTTTTTTAAGGAACCTCCATATTGTTCTCCATAATGATTGTACCACTTTAAATTCCCACCAGTAGTGTAGGAGGGTTCCCCTTTCTCCACACCCTCTTCAGCACTTTTTGTTTTTAGACTGTTTGATGATGGCCATTCTGACTGGTTTGAGGTGATTCACCATTGCATTTTGCTAATGATTAGTGATGTTGAACATCTTTACATGTACTTTGGGGCCATCTGTCCTTTTTGGAGAAGTATCTCTGGATCTTCTGCTCATTTTTTGAGTGGGTTGTTCTTTTGGTATCAAGCTCCATGAACTGTTTGTATATTTTGGTGATTAACACCTTGTTGGTCGCTTTGTTTGCAAATATTTTCTCCCATTCTGCTGGTCGTCTTTTGATTTTGTTTATGTTTTCTTTTGCTGCGCAAAAGCTTTTAAGTTTAATTAGGTCCAGTTTGTTTATTTTTGTTTTTATTTTCATTACTCTAGAAGGTGGATCAAAAAAGATATTGCTATACTTTATGTCAGAGTGCTGCCTATGTTTTCCTCAAAGAGTTTTAGGCCTTTAGTCCATTTTTAGTATATTTTTGTGTCTAGTGCTAGAGAGTGTTCTAATGTCATTCTTTTACATGTAGCTGTCCAGTTTTCTTGGCATCACTTATTGAGGAAACTGTCTTTTCCCCATGTATATTCTTGCTGCTTTTGTCAATGATTGACCACATGTGTGTAGATTTATTGCTGGATTTTCAGTTCTGTTCCTTTGATCTGTATTTCTTCTTTTATGCCGGTTCCACACCAGTACTCAGAAAACTGTAAGGTGCTGATGAAAGAAATCAAAGATGACACATAGAGTTGGAAAGAAATACCATGTTCTTGGATTGGAAGAGAGAGTTTTGTCAACATTGATGCAAGAGATAGCTGGGCCCCAGGCTAGGCAATTTCAGCTATTCTCTTGTTTACATTTCTTGGTGCAAGAAAAAGGTGAGCTGTAGGTTAGATACTTACAACCAGCCTCCTGTTTGCTCTTCCACATGGAAGTAACAACTGAAAAAGGGTAAATAGCCAGGCTTTTGTCTCCTGAGGACACCTTAAAATAACAGTCATGGCAGGAACAGAGAGGGGCTAAACCTTGTTTGAGTAAAAGAATCAGGAGGTCGTATATTTCCCATCCTTGGGGCAAGGCTTCTTAGGGGTCAAAAAGGAGGGGACCCCACTCCCATGATATGTGATGTTAATATGTGATCTCATTGGCCTCTGGGATGGAATCCATCTTGGAAAAAATGTTGCACATGTGTGTCAGGGAGAGTCTTATGGTAGGTGAAGTGTGGAAAAAGAGACCAGATAATTGGCTAAAGGAGAAGACTCTTGAGAAGACTCTTGGAGAAGACTCTTGAGAGTCCCCTGGACTGCAAGGACACCCAGCCAGTCCATTCTGAAGGAGATCAGCCCTGGGTGTTCTTTAGAAGGAACGATGCTAAAGCTGAAACTCCAGTACTTTGGCCACCTCATGTGAAGAGTTGACTCATTGGAAAAGACTCTGATGCTGGGAGGGATTGGGGGCAGGAAGAAAATGGTTCGACAGAGGATGAGATGGCTGGATGGCATCACCGACTCGATGGACGTGAATCTGAGTGAACTCCGGGAGTTGGTGATGGACAGGGAGGCCTGGCGTGCTGCGATTCATGGGGTCGAAAAGAGTTGGACACGACTGAGCGACTGAACTGAACTGAAACAAAGACTCAAAAGAACTGTCCTATGTAAACGACTCAGCCTCCTCTTTACTCCTTCTTGTGCTGCTCCTCCCTAGGGGCATGCCCACACTCTTTCCCTCTGGGTGTGCATCTCTGCCTTGCTTCTATCTTAACAAACTGTCTCTATGTCTTCTCCCACTTATTGTTGTGCTGTGTCTCTCATAATAAATCTTGTACCTGCATTTACAGTTTTTGCCACCATAAGAAATGCATTTTTCCCTGGGGGCAAAGATCCAGGGAAAAATAGCTTCTAGCCTCTACCACTTGTTGATCTGATGGCTAGGATTCCTGGTTTTCATCCAGGCTGTGAAAGTGAAAGTATTAGTCGCTCAGTCATGTCCGAGGCTTTGCAACCCCATGGACTGTAACCTGCCAGGCTTTTTTGTCCCTGGAATTCTCCAGGCAGGAATACTAAAGTAGGTTGCCATTCCCTTCTCCAGGGCATCTTTCCAACCCGGAGATTGAACTCAGGTCTCCCACACTGAAGGCAGAATCTTTACCATCTGAGACACTAGGGAAGCCCAGGCTCCTCAGGTTCACTTCCTGGGCAGGGAATTAGGGTCTTGCTTCACACCACCACTCACTGCTGCCTCTCCAAGATCAAAATGACTATACTATCATACATGTTTGTCAAAAATTCACCAAACTGTACAATTAAAATGGGTTGATTTTGTTATATGTAAATTATACATCAATAAACTGATTTAAAATTTTAAAAAATGCGTATACTGCCCTAGGTAATCTACAGATTCAGTGCTGCTGCTGCTGCTAAGTCGCTTCAGTTGTGTCTGACTCTGTGCAACCCCATAAACGGCAGCCCACCAGGCTCCCCCGTCCCTGGGATTCTCCAGGCAAGAACACTGGAGTGGGTTGCCATTTCCTTCTCTAATGCATGAAAGTGAAAAATGAAAGTGAAGTCACTCAGTCGTGTCCGACTCTTCGCGACCCCATGGACTACAACCCACCAGGCTCCTCCGTCCATGGGATTTTCCAGGCAAGGGTACTGGAGTGGGGTGCCATCACCTTCTCCACAGATTCAGTGCAATCCCTCTCAAATTACCAATGCCATTTGTCATAGAAATAGAACAAAAATGTTTTAAATTTGTATGGAAACACAATGACCCCGAACAGCCAAACAGTCTAAATAGAAAAATGGAGCTGGGGGAATCAGGCTTCCTGATTTCAGACTATACTACAGAATCTTGCATTTTAAGTTAAGGATTTTGAACTTTGATCTGAAAGCCACGAGAAGCCACCAAAGGATTTAAGGCAGAAAGTGATTTTTTATTTAGCTTCCAGAAGCATCATAGAGAACAGTTTGGGAGGGGTAGGGCTGTGGTGAGACTTACTTAATTGAAGTAAGGAGTGATGTGTACAGAAGTGATGGAAGAAGGAGGGAAGGGTCGGTATCTGGTTGTAGGAAGAAAGAGAAAGCTAGGATGATGTCTTGGGTTCCCAGCTTGAGTAACAGTGACAAATAGTGATTTTGCTATTTGCTGAGATTAAACAAGTAAGAAGCAGGTTAGAGGTAAAGGAGACCCATAGTCAGATATTGGCAGATTTTATGGCAATAGGAAAATAAGGTGTGAGTGGGAGAGTTGTGATGAATTGATTTACACTGCAGTCCAGCCTGGTTAGAGAAGGCAATCAATTTTGGTTGGTAGCCAAGACAGATTAGACTTATCCAAGGTTTCTAAGTTGAAAAATGGGTGGGAGAGGTAAAAGACTAGAAGGTTGGGTTTCAAGAATGAAACTTTAGAGTGAAATTTTATATGTGGCACTTTGGAGGTAATGATGATGTGCTTCGATAGATATTTAGTATGTCAGTTTTCCTCTAGAAATGGTAAGTTTATTTGTAGGAGCATTTTTTTTTCCCAAGCAGAGGATCTGTATCTTTCATCAGACTCTCAAGGAAATCTCTTATGACCCTATAAAAATTAAGAATTGGTATTAGCCCCATCGTAACCTATTTCTCATATTTTCAGACATACCTGTTATGCAGTTGCTATATGAGCAGAAGGCAAATGTTTCTTTATAAAATTTAACTCAGAAGGGCCCTACAGAATATGAAGGGAAGAAAATAAAAGCACAATAGCAAAAAGGTAGCTAACAGGTTAGCAATTTATTAATAGTGTCTGCTCTCTCCGGTGTTTCCTCCCACTTTTAATATTGGGGCAGATGAGTGGTATGCATTGGCATGCAGTTTGGTATATGGCATCATTTATGTTTATAAATAAATGTATATCTTACTGTTTAAGCCTTTGGTTTTTTAGATAGAAAGTTTTTAGATTTCTTTGTTCCTAAGCTTTGGTGGACAATAGAGTGGAACAAAAAGCTCTTCCTCTGGGATCAGAGTTAATAATTTGTTCCCATAACCTGAGAGGTGAGATAGAATTTGAAAGGAGTGCTGTTTCTTTTATAAGCTTAATACTAGCTGCTTAGCTTGACAGGTAAAATGGAAGCCAATATTGGAGGGACTAAGAAAATCCTGTAAGTATCCACAGTACTCCCTGTAGAAGTTACTTTCAGCAGCTGAAGCAAATGCATTTCATGCAGGTGCCAATTTTTTATTGTCAGGTACAAAATAGAGAGCTTTTCCAAGTTTTTACGAAAGATTTTAAAAATACGGACTCTTCAGAAAACATTATACTGTGTAATAATTAAGTCAGTTGGAATTTCAGGATGACATTTATAGAAATGAAGGATCTTTTCTGATAGGAAAGTAGTCTTTATTCCTCTCACAAATACTTAGGGAGGCAGGGTCTTGACCGCAGTGAGGGGCCATGTGGAGCAGTTCCAGTGCTCTTACTAACCATCTTGTATATTGTTTCATCCTCACAAAAATCCTAGGAGGTGTGGGTACTGTTACCCTCTTATGCTAAGTGAGTAAAATGTGATGATGAGATTTGTTCAAATATTCTGACTTCAGGGACTTCCTTGGTGCTCCAGTGGCTAAGACTCTGCACTTCTAAAGCAGGGGGCCTGAGTTTGATCCCTGGTCAGGGGACGAGGGAGCTTCCGTGGTGGCGATAGTGTTAAAGAGTCTGCCTGCCAATGCAGGAAATGCAAGAGATGTAGGTTCGGTCACAGGGTCGGGAAGATCCCCTGGAGTAGGAAATGGCAGCCTGCCCCAGTATTCTTGCTTGGGAAATCCCATGGACAGAGGAGTCTGGCAGGAGTCTATGGGGCCACAGAGAATTGGACAAAACTGAGCAGCAAGAGACTAGATCCCGCATACTGCAACTAAAGATCCTGCACAGCCAAAATAAAGAAATATTTAAAAACAAACAAACACTCTGGAAGCTTTTTTCACTGGACCACAATGCTGGGCAAAACATTGAGGTGTCAGTTGACAGAGGCCTTAAATACAGAGTTGAGCAGCTTAAATTCAGTTTAATGCTGAATAGATATCTTTGTAATTTTGAGTTGTGGGAATGGTCAAATTAAATTTTTCTGGAAATTATGAGCTCATGCTCAGAAAGGGGTGATGAAAGAGTGGAGGCATGGAGCCCTGTTTGAAGCATTTTCTGATGTGAGAGATCAGGACTTGGGTGAGATATCTGTGCCTACCTTAGGAAGCCACTTCTTTGTACCCCAGGGAAGTTATTTGCTGAACTTCTGCTTTATTGTGGGTTGATTTGGGTGAAAGAGGGAAAGGAGGGTTAAGTCAGTTGTAGAAGGAATGTCTTTGTACTACTGTATCCAGATGTATTCGGAGAAGGCAATGGCAACCCACTCCCATACTCTTGCCTGGAAAATCCCATGGACGGAGGAGCCTGGGAGGCTGCAGTCCACGGGGTCGTGAAGAGTCGGACACGACTGAAGCGACTTAGCAGCAGCAGCAGCAGCATCCAGATGTATTATCCCCTCCTTGCCTTAGAGCTACTTCTCTGTCATACCCTTGAATCAGGTGACACCTGGCAAGTTCCAGCATAAATGGTTTATCACTCTAGCCATCCCCATTCAGTCTATAATGTGGTCATCCAGGCATTTATTCTGAGGCTAAGAAGGTGGCTGTGGAAGTGCAGTAGAAGGGACCAGTTGAGAGATACGTAGAAGAGGCAGGACTTGATGATGAATCCATTGGTTTCACAGTGAGCACCTGCTATATAGTACATGCTGTATTGGGCATGTAGAAGAAAGGAGGAACAGACTGGTGGCTATTAATGAGTGATAAGAGATTTCTCAAAGAACCAGCTTCTTGAAACAGCCAGCAAATGCTTTCTAGGGCATCACTTTAC
Source organism: Oreotragus oreotragus (assembly GCA_006410675.1). Taxonomy (NCBI): domain Eukaryota; kingdom Metazoa; phylum Chordata; class Mammalia; order Artiodactyla; family Bovidae; genus Oreotragus; species Oreotragus oreotragus. The sequence goes on from SJYX01017792.1 coordinate 79,750, forward strand.
CTGTTCCTTAGGAAATCATTACAGATATTGAGGAAGCTGGAAAATGTTGTTTATTTAGGGGAGAAGAGAGTGAATTCTTTTTTTGATGTGGTAAATCCGAAATATCAAAGTCATGGCAATTGTGAGGTTTAGGAATCTTCTTCACATAGATGGTGGTTCACAACCTAAATTTATAAGAAACTCTCAAGGGACTGAACACAGACCAAATGAGGCTTAGGGGATGATTCAAGAGAATTGGTGGAGGAAGGGGCAAACGGTTATAGAGACTAGGACTCAGAAGAGCTGGAGAGGCAGGGCAGCATTGTAGGGAAGTCTGGGCTCTAGAGTCAGTTGAACTACGTGGGAATACCAGGATGGCCATTCACTCTGTGGCCCTGGGCAAGTAAGTGACAGAACATCCACTGGTCTGGTTTCTTCTTTGTCAGATGCAGATAATTACACCTGCCTGATACAGTTGTGAGTACTGTATGAAATAATTCTGTAAACTCCCTAGTATAAAGAAGGTGGGTAATAAATGAAATTTTTTATTCCTAGCTGATAGAGTCATGGACGGAGAAGGCAATGGCACCCCACTCCAGCACTCTTGCCTGGAAAATCCCATGGACAGAGGAGCCTGGTGGGCTGCAGTCCATGGAGTTGCTAAGAGTCGGACACGACTGAGTGACTTCACTTTCACTTTTCACTTTCATGCGTTGGAGAAGGAAATGGCAACCCACTCCAGTGTTCTTGCCTGGAGAATCCCAGGGACGGGGGAGCCTGGTGGGCTGCCGTCTGTGGGGTCGCACAGAGTCGTACACGACTGAAGTGACTTAGCAGCAGCAGCAACAGAGTCATAGAATAAACGAATCATTCCAAGGAGAAGGTTAATATCAGTTTCAGATACATTTTAAAGGCCTTGAAGGATACAGGCCTGGGTTGCACTATGTGATGTGAGAGATTTTTATCTTTAAAAATGGTGAATTCTGGGAACTTCCCTGGAGGCCCAGTGGTTAAGACTATACTTCCAATGCAGGGGGTGTGAGTTCGATCTCTGGTCAAGGAGCTCAGATCCCATATGCCATTTGGCCAAAAAAAAAAGGTAAATTCTGAATGGTAATTTTCCTTGTTCCCATGTAATTCTCTGTAGGTTCCCAAATAGTTTCCTTTAGAAACAAAATAATGTCATACATCATCTGCATGTTATTATTATTATTTTAAAAATTGAACTAGAAATGGGGAACATTGGCCACTTTATGTTCATTTCCTGGGCCCTCAGTTAATATGACATTTGCCTCAGTTCTGTGGTGATTCTATGGTTCAGGGAATCCTGGTTATTCTTTATGTAGCCTGAATGCTTTTGGTTTTAAATATTGAGGTTTTTAAAGTGACACTTCCTGAATTGCTTTATTTTTTGCTTTTGTTGACATTAGTCTGCTATGATTCATTACACCGTGAACTCCTTAGCAGATAAATAAGAATTGAATTTCAGTTATGTTAAGTTCTGTGTTTTCTAAAGCAATACCAAAGAGAAAGGCTTGTATTAGGGTCAAGAGTACAAAAGAAACTATTATGTAATGCTTGCCTCACTTTCTATTCAAGTGTGAAATATGTAGGAATTCAGGGGAAGCAACTGGATTGTTGGAACAGTTAGGAACAGGATATAATAAATATATAAATATAATAAAATTTAGTAAGTTTTGCTGTTGTTAGCCATTAAAATAAGTGTTGAGCTCATGGACCCAGGGTCTTAAAATTAGGAACAAGCTGATGGTAGCCATCCCAAAATCTGCCCTTTGGGTTCCCAGCCCTGCCCTGTCTTTCAGTTCCTTGAAGATATTTTCTTTTTTTGTTTGTTTGTTTGTGACACAAGTTGTTCCATTAGGCTGAAAGACTCTATTCATCCTCTGAAATTCAGCTCAGATGTCACTTCCTCAAGGAAGCCTCTGATCCTCTCCCTGGGAGGGTCAGATTTCATCCTCCTGAACTTCTTCCTCAGAGAGAGCACGGATCACAACAGTATTTGCTCCCTGAGGGCAGAGAACAAGTCTAGCTTGGCTCTAAGCCAAGCAGCAAGAGCAGAGTACATGGTAGGCATGCAGTAAATGTTGAAGGAAGCTCAGCATTTATTAAGCACTAACACCTCAGCTCATTAACTCCTCACAGTGACCTTTAGGTAGATGTCATCCCCTTTAACAGATGGCGGGAGTGACACTGGAGAAGTACCTTGGCCCAGGTCATACAGTCAGCAAATGACACAGCCAGAACTTGAGTCATGTCATTTTGATGGCAAAGCCAGTGTCTTTTTTTTCTTTTATTTCTCTCATTGCATGCTATTATCCCACAGAAAAGCCAGTGTTATGAGCATGGCACTATGCTTAGAAAGACAAATAGAGGGTCGGATCAGAATGCAATGATGTATTTATAAAGGACATGTGTGCCTTCCCACCATCCATTCCTGCTTTCCCTAATCACAGGGCCTGCTTTCATTTGGAGGATACACAATTCTCCTTGTCTTAGTCCCCATGGTTTGGGTGTCCTCAGCCCTTGGGATGAAGTGCTGTGGCCATTAGCATGACCCATCCCGTTGAAATAGGATGAATGACTCAGGGATGGACTTCTGACCTAGTATTGTCAATTGAGGAATCAATTGAGACTCAAATATAGAACTCTGGAGTGTTTCAAAAAATTGTCTTGATCTTTTCAACTGGCCATGGGTCATCGAAGCATGAAGACTGGCATTATTTCCAAAGACTTTACCACCTGAAAAAGAGAGGGCAGATGTGGCCGTAGACACTGTCTGGCCACTGATAACATTATCTGAGCCTTGCCCAGGCTGTGCCTCAGGCTATCTGTTCCTAAAGTGAAAGTGAAGTTGCTCAGTCATGTCTGACTCTTTGCGACCCCATGAAGCCTACCAGACTTCTCTGTCCATGGGATTTTCCAGGCAAGAGTACTGGAGTGGGTTGCCATTTCCTTCTCCAGGGGCTCTTCCTGAACCAGGGATCGAACCCCGGTTACCTGCATTGCAGGCAGACGTTTTACTCTCTGAGCCACCAGGGAAGCCCCTCTGTTCTAAACTTTTCACTAATTCGAGTCAGAGTTCTTTTCTACGTAAGTCTTTTGGGGTTGGGAGTTCTGTCACCAGCAATCGAGGGAATCTAACCAACACAGGACCTAAAAAGCATTGACATATTTTGCCTCTTTTCTGTTTCCATTTTGCATAGGCTTAAGTCATGTCCTTCGGTTCTTTGAATGATCATAAATGTGTGTTTTCTGGGCCTAAGAAGGTGGTATGGCAGGGATGCTTGTTAAAACAGGTGTTGTGGTTTTAGGAATCAGGGCTCTAAGACTAGCTCAGTACCTTGTGGAATGTGAGAAACTTCACTTATTTATTTTTCCCCACCTGTAGAGAGTAAGGATAATATTTGCCACACCATTTAAACAAAAGGGAGTTGAGAAGAATGTGCCCAGTACTTTGTACTTTGGTATTACACACCTTCCAGCATGCCAACAGTACTTCACCAGGTCAACCTGTGGTTTTTCAGATTTCTCAATCCCTAGACTGACCTAACCAGTAGTAAGTTGGGCAAATAAGGACGCCCCTACTTTTGGGAGACCCTGGAGGGAGGAAATTCACATTCCATAGTTTAGGAGACTGTAGACTCATGTCCTAACCTCACCGTAATGGTAACTGTTTTCACGCACAAGAGATAATGGTAAACTTCCATTCTTTCTGCTCTATGGATTTCACAAAGGGAGTTTTTGGACTTCAACTTTTCAAAACCCATTCATACCCTTCCCAAACTGCCTTTTATTTTTGTTTTTTTTGGCCAGGCTACATGGCATATGTGATCTTAGTTTCCTGGCCAGGGACTGGACCAGCATCCTCTGTCATTTGAAGTGCAAGTCTTAACCACTGGACAACCAGGAGAGTCCCCCGAATTGCTTTTTCTGAAATCTGCTAGCTGTGTTTAGTTATCTGGCTGTAGAAGGGAAAATATGTACTTTCAAGTAGCTTAATTTTCCACCATGAAGGAAAGCCCTCCCAGAGACGCTAAGAAAAATGAAAGTAAGCCAGCAAAGATATAAATCATTCATTTTATTTCCATTCCTAAAATATACGTGAATTTATTGATTTGATATTTAAGATAGCCCTTTTGCAAAATCCTCTCAGAAAACATACTAAATTTATTAAAATGCATACAAACTTGTGCTGAAAATTCTAAATCCTCTAATGACAAACTTGTTTTCAATGCACTTGTGATGATTTTCCAAGGTTTCTCTGGTTACAAGGAACAAAGAAGTCATCTTGGGACCAGAGTAGAAATTTGATCAGAATAATCCAAACGATATTTGTCTACCTCTTTACAGACTCGCAGGTTGCCTATTTTGAGGGGGCTCTTACAAAGTATACCCAAGCATTCAGTGTTTCCCTCATTACAGTGGGCATTTCCTTTGCTTGCAGTTTAAAACATTCAGCCAAGTACATGCTAGATAATAGGCAAAATGAACCCAAGAACTCTGCTTCGTGTAGTTTTATGGATATACTAAAGTACAATCTTCCTTGTAAGAATTAAAGACTGGAATGCAGGAGAACAAACTTTGGTGGAATACCAGAATAAAAAACATAGCAGAGCTGGGCAGAACCAGGTGTGGCGTCCTGGTACATTAATTTTGAAAGCCAGCACATTGATACTAAGAACAGCAAGTAGATTCAGATTCCTTTAAAAAAAAAAAAAACCTGTGCTTTTAGGTTTGGATTTTTCAAATAGTTAGTATTTCTTTATTCAGTTTGTGAATTCTTAAGATGTTTTCCCCTCTTCCTTTTCAAAATCTTCCTTTGTGTGATTTAATTCTTATGAGCATCAGCCTCTCATAGAAGTGGTAAAATTAAAATCTGTTGGGTCATAATTTAAATAAGACAAATTGTGAAGTTATGGAATAAAGTAAGATCTGAGGATAATGGTAGAATTTAATTATGGAAGCCCACTGTTTCTTTCAAGAGAGAGTTCAAAGTTGTGTTGTTTTTGATTCTTGGGAGATGATAGAAAATGGCTAACTAGGTTATAACATAAACTTTTAGGGATGAAATGCAAATTTACCCAAAAAGGGGAGTTCCCTTCTTCCAGTTACTGTTTTAAGTGTGAAGCCAAAACCTTAAATTATTTGAGCCCTTTGGGTCTCAGCTCCCTGCTTCCACTATTTGACAGCATATCCGTAGATGTGAGGGCGCACTAGCTCCCAGGACAGAGGGGCCTGTAAGTGCTGCAGCTTCAGCTTGGAGAAGCGGGCCTGCTCCAGGGCCTTCCAGCTCTCTCTGGTCAGGTTGCATCCATCAAACAGAAGGTGCCAGACGGGATCCAGGACCTGTTGCCAGAAGTAATTCCAGGTGGAAGGCTTATCTGCTACATGCTCCATGAAATAAAAAGCTCCTCCCTGAGAAAGAAAAGGGGGAAAGAAAACCACACCAAGAATTTTAGTTTGGGACAAACAATTTGATAAGATGTTTAAATGTCAGATTTCAGTGACCCCAGAGGTCCACCTCACAAGAAGACGTGGAGAAATCCAAACTTACTACGATACCATTGTGGTTAATAGTGTCATCTTCTGTCAGATTGTTTACAGAGCTGCCAGTCTATATTGTCTGTTCATAAAAGTAATACATAATGATAGCTAAAATTTAAAGCAATTTAAAGCATTCAAGGGCCTATTCTTAATGCCTGTCACATGTGTGCTTGCGTGCTCAGTCACTTCCAACTCTGCGACCCCGTGGACTGTAGCCCACCAGGCTCCTCTGTCCATGGGATTCTCCAGACAAGAATACTGGAGTGGGTTGCCATGCCCTCCTCCAGGGGATCTTCCCAACCCAAGGACTGAACCCATGTCTCTTGCATCTCCTGCATTGGCAGGTGGATTCTTTACCACTGAGCCATCTCAGAAGCCTGGTTGTCAAATTGCGCTTTGGAAGAGTTGCCCCAGTTTGTATTCATACCAGCAATAGATGTGAGTGCCCATTTTCAATAAATGCTCATCTATGTTTTAAAAAATCTATTTGAGGGTACTCTTTCTGCCCCCTTCTGATGCCTATGTCAGAAGCTTTCTCTATCTCCTTTATACTTTAATAAAACTTTATGACACAAAAGCTCTGAGCGATCAAGCCTCGTCTCTGGCCCCGGATTGAATTCTTCTCCTCCGGAGGCCAAGAATCCCGGCATCGTAATTCAACAACCTTTCATGGGGGCAAGTTAGCACATTTCAGAGCCTCTCTGCTCCCCCTGCTGCCTGCTCGTCTCTTGGCTCAGCCTGCATCCTGGGGCGCAGCCCAGCACTTTGTCCTTTGTCCTTGGCTCTGGGCTTAAGGAGAAGTTTAAACTTTCTGCTTAAATCATGAGAAATCCCATCTGGCCAAGCACCTTCCCCAGATTTAGACACTTTTCCTGGTTTGTTTGCAAATATCAGGTGCATTCCCTCAGGATAAAAATAGTGAGAGGTGATGACTTGGCAGGTCCTGCTGTCACATGTCCCCTTTGGATGCTAGGCCCCGGGTCTCTGCGCTGGCTCAGCCGAGGGTGCGTGACGGTGGGAAATCCTGCAGGAGGCGGCACTCTGCTTCCTGGTCACCCGGAGTGCCCCATCCAGGGGTACCCAAAGGTGAGCCTGCAGAATCTCTCCACCTTTCTCCAGGAGGAGCCTGGAGGCCAAGTTTGTGCTGCCAGACACAGGGGGACAAGTGATTTCTGCTGTCAAGTCCCTGGAGGGTGGGGACCAATTGGAGGACTGAGGCTGGGGGCGGGGTGGGGGGCAGGTGCTGAGTGNCCAGGGGTACCCAAAGGTGAGCCTGCAGAATCTCTCCACCTTTCTCCAGGAGGAGCCTGGAGGCCAAGTTTGTGCTGCCAGACACAGGGGGACAAGTGATTTCTGCTGTCAAGTCCCTGGAGGGTGGGGACCAATTGGAGGACTGAGGCTGGGGGCGGGGTGGGGGGCAGGTGCTGAGTGTCTCTGAGGGGCCTTTTCTCGGTGGGCTCAGCAGCCTCTTTCAGGCCAGACCCTAGGGATGAACTGACAGGAACAGCACCTGTGGACCACAGTTTCCCCCTCGGTACCATGTGCCCGTGAGGCCATCAGCAAACTCGCCCCGAAAGGTCCCTCAGCCATGAACTCTGCCCTTAGGACCAGCAAGCTGGTCCTGGTGATGGCAGGGCCGACGGTTAAGAGCCAGATCCTAGAGTCAGCAGCCTTGAGCAAACCTTTTGACCTCGCTGAGCCTCAGTGTCCTCATCTATAAGATGGGGATATTAAAAGAAGATTCTCTCCAAGGGTCTGTTGTAACGTTTGAATTAATTAATTTACATACAAGGCACTTTAAACAGTGCCTGGCACTGGAATACGCTCTATATGACGTTATTACTATTACATTTTAACAAGTGGAGACAGACTCCCCCGTGCCCCTCAAAGTAAATCGATGCCTAAGATAATTTCAAAGACGTAACAGCTGTGAGGAAAACAAAACAGGGAAAACAGACTCAATTTGAGAGCAAAATAATAATGTGCAGATCACGACATTCCTAAGGTCTGTAGGAGAAAAACCATGGTGGTCTCCAACTGAGTGGTCTTTTAAATTTTAAGATTCAAAAATTAAGATTTAATTACCTAAGAAATACACGGCTTACACATAATACCCTCTCCGTGTGAAAATTTGAAACGTCACATATCAGCTGGCCTGAAGTGGCTCCAGAGAGGGGCTGGGACTCGCCCAGGACCCCACCTGCATCCTGGGCATCTATTTTTATTGATTCCTGCCCGCGTCATCCTGCTCCCAGGGGGATGGGTTAGTTCACGATAGATGACTCGCCTTGGCCAGTCATAAAAGAGATTTATAGGTTCTCTGACCCGTTAATTAGATAAGGGTTTTTGAGTTCCACAGAAAGGCCGCACTGACACCTGCTCTCTGAGGGGGAACCTTTCCCAGGCAGAACCCCGGCCCCACCACGGCTATTTCTGGCTTCCTTGAACAGTCATAATGACAAAGCAGAAAGGCTCTCCCTTACCGTCCTCCGTGGCTGCAAACCCTACACCTCTTTCCAAAGCATTAGCTCAGCGTGGTGGCGGCAGGGTCCAGGGATCCACTTTTCTTGATTAAACAGAACGCATCGGCTGACCAGCAGATCAGGAGTCCAGGCTCAATGCTGGGCTGGATTCAGCGTCTGTGGGGTCCTGCTGGGAGGCGGGCAGTGCCAGTCAGCTCCGGGGCTGGCGGGCAAGAAGGCATGTCCTGTCCCCAGTCCATGTGTGGGTGGGTCAGCACCAGGCCAGGCCCCAAATGTGGGCTTCTTTTCTGAGGATGCCTCCCTAATCCCCGGACTCCAAACTCCCAGCCCCGATTTTGACTTCAAGTGTTAGCAGAGGGAGACTGGGGACAACACACTCCGGAACAAGGAGACTCCCTCTTGCTGGTTATTTCTCAGCCCAGCCATGCCGATGACCAATACTGTCTTCCCAAAGGCCATGGAGGCTGTTTTCCACGGGCAAAGGTGAGGGGTCTGCTCCCTTCCCCAAGACAGGGGTCCTGGGGTGTCAGAGCAGCTGGGCCTTAAGCACTCAGTCCAGTCTTCTTGCTTTCAGATGAGGAAACTGAGGCTCGGAGGGGGCTGGTTTCCCCAGGGCCATCGCAGGGCTTCCAGACTCTGCTGCTGGCCGGGAGACCACAGCTCCTCCCGCAGCATCCGGGATTATAAGGGAGCGATCACCCCCAGAGACGGCACAGGGTCCTGGCTAAGAGGTCAGGTCCTCGGCTCAGCCTGCCCAGCCTCAGTCTCTGCTTGGCCACTTAAGAACCCCAGGACACCAAATAACCATTTACTTCCCATTTAATAGCCATTCAGCTTTAGGGAGTTCGTGTGTAAGACAGAGATAAAAATAGAAGCTGTTTCATACAACAGAGCCCACAATCTGACATGCGGTTAACCGCTCGGTAACTTCTGGATATTGTTGCGATTAATTTCGACATTTTTCACTGAGACTTCTTTGTGAATCAGAGAAAGTTTATATTCAGGGAAAGGAAATGAGACTCTTCTGTTGCTATCTGTGGCCAGGTCTGTAAATCTGAAATATTGCTTCAGTTGCCATTAGCAACCAAGCACACCTATAGTCTATAAATAAAAAAGTCTATTTGTGATGACTGCTTCTAGACGTGGATATCTTGGCTCCTCTAGAAAAGGATATTTGATATGGATGCCTCAGATGGTACAGAATCTGCCTGAATTAAGGAGACCCGGGTTGGATCCCTGAATCGGGAAGATCCCTGGAGAAGGGCACGGCTACGCACTCCAGTATCCTTGCCTGGAGAATTCCGTGGACAGAGGAGCCTGACGGGCTATAGTCCACGGGGTTGCAAAGAGTCGGACACAACTGAGAGACTACAGGATCGCACAGGACAGAGAGACGAACGCTTTCACTTTCTATGACGCTTATATGCCAAATACATGCGTGCGAGCTAAGTGACTTTAGTCATGCCTGGCTCTTTGTGACCCTGTGAACCATGGGCTGCCAGGCTCCTCCATCCATGGGCTCTTTCAGGCATGAACACTGGAGTGGGCTGCCACGCCCTCCTCCAGGGGGTCTTCCCCACCCAGGGGTCGAACCCAAGCCTTTTACGTCTCCTGCATTGGCAGGCGCCCCCTGGGAAGCCCACACACATCCTGTAAAACACCAAAATCCCTTCACAGCCGCTAGTACGGTTAGAGCAGCATTATTCACAATAACTTGAAGGCAGAAATAACTAAACGCCCACCCCTGGATGAATGGACATATCCTGGAATATGACTTGACCGTGAAAAGGAATGAAATGCTGCAGCAGGTGCTACAACATAGATGAAGCCTGAAAACATTATGCTCAACGAAATAAGCCAGACACAAAAGGACAAATATTCTGAAATTCCATGTATATGCTACATTAAGAACAGGCCAAATCTATAAAGAGAAAGTAGATTGGTGGTTGTCAGAGGAGAAAAGGGGGAGAGTGAGGAGCAACGGTTTATTGGTGTGGGGTTTCCTTTTCGGGGTGATGAAAGTGTTCTGGAAATAGAGCGGTGGCTATACAACATTGTGAGTATGCTTGATTCCACTGAATTCTTCACTTTTAAATGATTAACATTATGTCGTGTGAATTTCATCTCAATACACATACCCGTTACCTGCCTATAAGGAATTTTCACGGAGATAGCAGATAAGGGCTGAGGGCACTGATTTAAAGTTGGGCCACATCTCAAGTTAAAGAAAAAAACAACCCTCAAAGGTCTCTGTAGTCTTTTTCAGAATCTGGCAGCTTTAATCACAAAGCCTTCTTTTGCCAGGAGAGCTTACCCAACAAGAACCCTGATGCTGTCAGGAAGGCAGGACAGGAGCGGCTTCACTGGAGAAAAGCACTTAGGTGAGAATTCCCCAACGTGACCCTCCTTTATTACTAACACTATCATTATTTTTATAGAAGCCCCAGCCTAACATATTTCAAGATCTTTAATTTCTCCAGACCCAAGGCTGTAAGCAGGGCTGTGATTCTCAACCAGGGGTGATGTCGCCCAACCTGGAGATGTCTCTAGTTATCACAACTCGGTGGGAGGGTTGCTACGGGCACCTGGTGGATAGAGGCCAGGGATGCTGTTAAACGTCCTCCGTGCCCAGGACGGCCGGCACCATGAAGGGTGATTCTGTGAGGAGCCCTGCAGTGGGGTGGTGGCTTGTGTGTATTGGAGAGGGTTCCCCAATCCGGAGTAACTCTCAACCTTTTTCAAAAGGAAGACTCTTGGTTAGGAGAATAGATTTACAGATTCTTAAGGCTCCACAGACCTCTGTCTGAGAAGCAATGACTTCAGAATCTCAATTCTCATTCAGTGAAAATCTATCGATTGCAAAGATATCATTAGAATAAAGGGCTGGTGCTTAAACTGTTAAAATGATTGTTTAAAAGACTAGAAGGTGGCCCCCATGGAACTTTCTGGGCTGATGGAAATGTCCCCTGTCTTGATCTTGGTGGAGTATATATGAAAGAAATCCATCAAAATCTATACACCACAATTAAAACAAACAGCTGGGGGAAATAAGGGTAGCTGAATGGGATGTAAATGGAATAAACTTTATCTGCTGCTGCTAAGTCACTTCAGTCGTGTCCGACTCTGTGTGACCCCATAGACGGCAGCCCACCAGGCTCCCCCATCCCTGGGATTCTCCAGGCAAGAATACTGGAGTGGGTTGCCATTTCCTTCTCCAATGCATGAAAGAGAAAAGTGAAAGTGAATCAGTTATTGTATAATTTCACCCTGATGCACCTATATTTCCTTAATATCCAGAAAAAGACATTTTTTAAAGTAGGGAAAAGGAAGGACTAATAAGCAAATGCAACCTGCAGAAAGACCCCTTCATTTGCATACCTGAGCCAGGTCTATGGAGGCGAGCAGAGGAAGGTTGAGAATTAAGCTCCCCAAGCAATATTCCCTCCAAACACAAGGCTTGGGACCATGTAGAGCTGGTTCTGAGACCCTGGGGCAAGTTACTTAATCCCCCAGAGACTTTGTTTATCTGTAAAATGGGTGAATAACACCAATATATACAAGCTGGCTTCAAGAGTCTAATGCTGAGTTATCCAGCAATGGTAACTACTAGCCACTAATGTCAATTTCATTGTAAATACATTTAAATTAAACCTCAATCCTTCAGTTCTACTGGCCACATTTCAAGGGTTCAGTAACCACATGTGGCTAGTGGGTCCTACATTGGATGGCACAAATACCGGACACGTCCATAGTGGTAGAAGGTTCTGTTGGACAGCACTGGTCTGGGGCACGACAGTGCCTGGTCTACCATTAGGATCCAAGCAGGCCAGCTGTGATCACAAATATGATTCACCGTGAACTCTCAAATCTAACACTGCAGGGCTGAGGGAAATGAGAGTCTCTTGCTGAGAACTCAGAAAAAGGAGAATAGTGGAGGTTTTGCTGGTGAGAAGAGAACAGAACTCTCATGGCTTCAGCTCCCCGCCAGGACGGATGCTGGTCAAACATCCACCTGGCATCAGCAGGAGAAGACTCCAGCGGCACACGTGCACGCCTCTCCCTTCTTCAGAGACAGAGGCCACGGAAACGGTCGGGAGATCTGTGGTTACCTTCACATCGTGGCACTGGCAAGGGGTATGACTCTCCATCTATTGGATACAATATTTCTGAATCATGAAAAATGTTGCTGAGATAACCTTCATTTGTTCTGGGCAATTCTATTTCTAAAATTCAACTGCAGTGATTAAAAAGGTGGGGTGGGTGTGTGTGTGTGTGTAGTGTGCATTCAGCTCTTTGGAGCTACAGAGAAAGAACCAGAATTATTTTGCCCTTGGCAGTATCATCCTTATTAAAACCTGATTTCATTCACTCCATGGAAGTGAAGCCTGGGGGAGGAGGTGAAGGATAAATGTGTCTGGGGGAGCTTTGGGCAGCATTTCCTAATTTAGAGAAACAGGGTCACCTCCTCGGGACTGCTTGATCCAGCTGCCAGCTTGGGGTCCGAAGGGAAGGCAAACGGGGACCTCCATTGGAGTCTGGTTCCCTGGACACACGTGCTGGGGGGTGGGAAGGGCAGGGTGTCTGGCTGCTTACTGCACGTCAATGGCAGCCCGACACGCGCAATCCCATTTCGGCACCTTGCGAGGCCCTCTGCCAAGCACATCTATTTTGGACTCCGCAGCTGCGATCACACTCTCTGGGCGGGCGTGAAGAGAGGAACGTTGGGACTTTCCAACCCCACCCACAAGGGCACTCTTTCCTCCTAGCCCCTGCCTCTGAGTCCTGTTGATGGGGCCCCTCCATTCCGAGGACCGTCCACACTGTCCATGGGCTCTGGGAGGGTGGCCTGTCAAGGGGTGGTTGAACCATCAGTGTGCAGTTAGCAGTTTCTTGGGTCATTTGAGAGCACCCTCCGCGTATGTGCACCCAGAAATGCCACCTTTGAGTCAGAGGGGACTATGACACCCCTTGTCTGTAAGAGCCTGGAGCGACGCTGTAAGTGGGTTATCAAGTGCCTCTCGCTCCCTCGGCAAAAAGTCTTGAGGGAGAAGGAGTGATGCTGCACAGCTCAGCAAAGTGGGATACGAAGTGGGGCTTTTTGACCCTCTAGGTAACTGGCTCAGCTTGCATGCAGGGAAGACACCCAAAGGTCACCTCCTCCCACCTCCCCACAGGAGAAGCCGGGAGTCCTGGTCTGTCCCTGAGGAGGTGAGCAGCAGAGAGCCTGTGGACAGCTAAAAACCCAGGTCATCCCCAAGGTCATCAGTGGTATTTACCACCAGCCCTGACCACGTCTGCAACACGACCCCATCGCAGGCTGCACCACGGCGCCTGCGGACCGAGACCAGCCTGCAGGGTGTTTTGATTGACTCACGCAGAGTTTGGAAAAAAGCTGTCCCTAACGGCCAGTGTTGAAGATTTCAGGTGGGCGGGGGGAGGCCTTGTATTTTCCAATTCTCCTGAAGAGTCAGAATCTCTGGCAACAAAGGCTGGGGTTCAGGGGTGGCTGCCAACCCAGGGCCTCTCTCCCAGGGGCTGCGTCTGCCCAGACCCTGTGGGTCCACGCAGGCTCCATTCCTGCTCAGGGATCGCAATTACTCCCAAAGGCGGTGGCAGCCAGGGCCCACGCCTGGGCCTCAGGACAGCCTCCCAGACGTTTATGAGGTACTTTCCCACACGTAGCCTCACTTAACTCTGGTAAAAGCCCTCCAGAGAGAAAGGAGAAATATGGTAATTATCTGCAGGGGGAGATCACTCAGCCCAGATAAATCTGCCTGGGCAATGGCCTGAGATTCCTGCAGAAGGAACCCCCACACCGGGAGGAAGGGGCTCGGGTAATCAGAAACGGTGACCTGGCTGGGATCACTGGAGACTTCTTGCTCCCGGGTTAAAACAGTGATATAGCGAGCCCATTAACTGTAGAGTCCGAAGGAACTGGATGGGTGGGAGGAGAGGGAGTTAGGAGCCAAACGGCGGGAGCTGACGGAGGCGGGAGGCGAGAGGTCGCGCGGCGCGGCCAGGACGCAGCCCCGCGGGCAACAGCGACCCCTGGTGGACGCGACGCAGCAGGCGCCCCAAGCGCCCGGAGCCTCCACGGTGAAACGGGCCGACAGCTGGGTGGGCCCCGCGCACCAGCACGCACAAAACCCGTGGCTTTAAATACCTCTCCCAGTACTGTAAAGTAAAATAAAATAAAATAAAAATACCTCTCCCGACAACCCTGGGATTACTGCTATTATCGCTATTCCTTTCCACGGCTGAGAATCGACTCAACGTCTTACCATACCCCATAGCCGTGCGGATTTAGGCAGAGGCGACCTGGCTACCCCACCCAGTGCTGGCCCACTTTAAAAACATAAGCAGGGCTTCCTTGGCGGTCCAATGGTTGGGAGTCCGCCTTACAAAGCGGGGGACGCGGGGTTCAGTTCCTGGTGCTCGAAGATCCCAACTAAGATCCCTTAGTAAGCTGTTGCCCCACAAGAACTGAAGCTCAGGTGCCTAGAGCCCATGTTCCACCCAGAAGCCCCCACAATGAGAAGCCCACGCGAATCCCAACGAGTGAGTCGCCGCCGCTTGCCGCAACTAGAGAACAAAGAGCCCTGTGTGCCTCGACAAAGACCCCGAGCAGCCAAAAGTAATTTAAAATAAGTAAATAAATTTTTTTAACTAAAAAGCAGAAGCAGGTCCAGCCATTGCACTTCTGGGGGTATGCTCCAAAGAACTGAAAGCAGGACTAGATCTTTGCTCACCCTTGGTCATAGCAGTATTATTTTGCAAGACAAAAGGTCAGAAGCAACACAAGAAATTTCCATCAATGGATGAATGGTGCCCGTCCATCCGATGGAAGAGTATTCAGCCTTAAAAAGGAGGGAAGTTCTAACACCTGCTGCAACAGGGATGAACCGTGAGGAAAGGATCCCAAAAGAAAGAGACAGTCGCAAAAGGACAAATACTGTATGACTCCACTGAGATGAGGTCCCTAGGGCTGCCGAATCCACTTAGAGAAGAGAATGCTGGGTGCCAGGGGCTGGGGGAGGGGGATGGGAAGTTAGTGTTTAGTGGGGCCAGAGTTTCAGTTTAGAAAGATGAAACTGTGGAAATCAGGGAGGGGCTGCAATGTAAATATACTCAACGCCACTGACCTGTATACTCTCCCCTAACGGAGCAAGGATCAGATACTCTCCCTCTCTCGCTCCCTGCAGCCTTCTGTGCCTCACGACACACGTGAAAGGAAAGAATTCTGCTGCTGGGCCCTGCTTCAGGTGAGGCTGGTGGCTGCAGGCATCTCAGTCCTCATCCCAGAGCAGAGCCGAATCTACTTTGTCACTGCCGACTCGGGCTCAGGGAAGTTCGGGCTTGGCAGGGGTAGGTGGGGGCTCTCCTCCGGCTTGGTGGTCAACCTTGGCCAGTGTCACCCCCCAGCTGAACAAGCTCTCCACATTTACCACCTTCCCCTCCATCCTGGCTCTCCAGAGAGCAGCCAGGCCCTTTCGGCCAGGAGTGGACCTAGGGCTTGAGGTCTCCTCTGAGCCTGGAGAACTGTGGTTGGAAGTTCCACAGGGCAGCAGGGTGCCAGGTGCCTTTGTGATGAAAGGAATCAGACTCCTAGCAGTTTGTCTCATAATCAGCCACTGAGTTGACAGCTTGATCCAAGAATTCTCTGCACAGTCTCTGAAAAAGATATATTTTTGGTCTTGCCTGCTTGGACTACAGTCTTTCGTATTCTTGCCTTCAACATGTTCCTTCTCAGCCTGATTTACAACAAATACCTTACACAGAATTCCCAGGTAGGACGTTCCATGAAGCATGTTCTTCATGACCTTGGTCTGAATCAAGTCCCTAGGAAATCCTTCACAGCAGCGCCCTCTCTCCGAGCCATTTCCTCTATCCGGCTTGGTGGAGGCTTCTCTGGGACTCAAGGGGGACTCTGCTGAAGCCTGTTTTCGGAAGCACGGGTGTGTGTGTGTGTACCACTTGTGTGGCTTATTACCACCATTCACCTCAAATACTAATAATTACTATTTGGTACCAGATGCCACATTTTAGGAGTGGTTCGCAGTTCACAGATGGTGGCTGTGTAAACAAGACTGATGACTGTCTGCGGTGGGGATCAGCAGTGCGCTCACACCCGCGCTGATGGCGTCTTTCCCCAGGGCCGGCTCACTCGCTTTCCTTGGATCCGAAACCACAGACTTCTCATGTGCTTGCTGGATCTTGTGTTACCGCGGCATTGCTTTTTCTCTTTTTTTTTTTGCTGGATGATTCTGAGACATCTGAATATGTGTTTGATGTATATTACAGTGAATACAGAAAAGCAAATACCTGACTCTCCTTGTGGAAGTTAATTTTTTAAAGGGGAAATAAAAGAACATGCAGGATGTTCATCAAATCTGGAAATTTGTAAGATGTCATTTTATTTTTTAACAGATTGATGACATTGTGCCCACTTCCTTACGTTGTCAAGACTGTGGATCAAAGACATCACGTGAAGGGAAGATCCTGTGGTATTTTTTTTTAATTTATGTGAATCTGTTGAACCGCACGGTTCCGCCCTGGAGTCCGTCGCCCAAGACCACCAAGACACAGGATCGATGCAAATAGCAAGAGGATTTATTGAACCGGCGCGCCGGGGTTCTGTCCTCCTTAAGCAAGGAGCGAACCCCGATGACAGTTACAGAACAGGTTTTAAGCACAAAAAACCACATTGGGCGGGGAGGTATAGATATATCATGATTGGTCACAATACTGCTGACCTTTACAAGGATAGGCTTGTGAGGCTTTGGCGACATAATTCTGCGGATAACACACAGTTTACACAACTTGTTTTTCTGACTCTCTGGAAAGTCAAACCTTCCAGGTCAGGGTCTGTAAGCCTCCAGGTCAGGGTCTGTGAGTCACAAATAACAGAGATAACCTTTCAGTTGGTCTGGAAAATCCCTAAATCTTACAGGTTACTTCCTCACAAATCCACTACTTGTAATCCCACATTCTATTTTCATGAACCCCTATTTGGCCTGAGCTGGTTCCCAAAACGATGATATTTAGCCCCAAATTGGGGTTTCGGTTCAGACCTATGCATTGGAAATAGGATTTGGTGGGAGAAGTGAATAAAAAGTAGAGAGAAGTATAAAATGGAGAATTTCAGGTTAAGGAGCAAGGATGCTGAGCTGGAAAAACTGCCCGGAGGCAGAGCAGCCCCATATGAAGAGAAGGGTCTCTGCCCCTACAGAGTGGTCCGGGCCTGGAGCATCCAGAATTTTCTCTGTGGGCATCACAGAAGCGGTGGCCTCGGGAGAAGCCAGTGTGGGTAAGACCGAGACGGGCAGAATGGACGACGAGGACGCATCCGCTGCTGCTACCAGCTGCTGTTAACAGTTTGCGAGAGTCCCTCAAACCACTCTGAGTCTGGTGATTTGCTGGAAGGACTCACAGAACTCACCGTGAGCTGTGGTTTATATCAAGGATGCGGGAGAAAGTCAGCCCAGGGAACCGGCACACGGACAGGTCCGGGGGGTTGCACGTGCAGAGACTCTGCTGGCCCCTCCGTGGAGTCACACGGGCGGCGTCACGCAGTCAGTGAGGCCCACCCAAGCTCCGGTGTCCAGGGCTTTCATTGCGGCTCCATCACACACGGCCTGATGGCTCAGCTCTCCGGCCCCTCCCAGGGAGGGGGCTACACCTGCCCCCGGATCCTGACAAAGACGCTCCTTGGCTGAACTTTAGGCATGTTCCTCTGAGCCCTCTTCTCCACTAGGCATTCAAAAACTGCAAACTTGTGACACAAACACTTCTATCCCCGTCCCCTAGTTCCCATGCCAAGTTCAGTTCATTCTCTCAGTCGTGTCCGACTCTTTGCGAACCCACGGACTGTAGCAAGCCAGGCCTCCCTGTCCATCACCAACTCCTGGAGCTTGCTCAAACTCATGTCCATCGAGTCGGTGATGCCATCCATCCTCTGTCGTCCCCTCCTCCTCCCACCTTCAATCTTTCCCAGCATCAGGGTCTTTTCAAATGAGTCAGTTGGAGTTTCAGCTTCAGCATCAGTCCTTCCAATGAACACTCAGGACTGATCTCCTTTGGAGATCAGTCCAAGGGACTCTCAAGAGTCTTCTCCAACACCACAGTTCAAAAGCATCAATTCTTCGGTGCTCAGCTTTCTTTCTAGTCCAACTCTCACATCCATACATGACTACTGGAAAAACCATAGCCTTGACTAGATGGACCTTTGGTGACAAAGGAATGTCTCTACTTTTTAATATGCCGCCTAGATTGGTTATAACTTTCCTTCCAAGGAGTAAGTGTCTTTTAATTTCATGGCTGCAATCACCATCTGCAGTGATTTTGGAGCCCAGAAAAATAAAGTCAGCCGCTGTTTCCACTGTTTCCCCATCTGTTTGCTATGAAGTGATGGGACCGGATGCCATGGTCTTCATTTCTGAATATTGAGCTTTAAGCCAGCCTTTTCACTCTCCTCTTTCACTTTCATCAAGAGGCTCTTTAGTTCTCTTCACTTTCTGCCATAAGTGTGGTGTCATCTGCATATCTGAGGTTATTGATATTTCTCCCGGCAATCTTGATTCCAACTTGTGCTTCTTCCAGCCCAGCGTTTCTCATGATGTACTCTGCATAGAAGTTAAATAAGCAGGGTGACAATATACAGCCTTGATGTACTCTTTTCCCAATTTGGAAGCAGTCTGTTGTTCCATGTCCAGTTCTAACTGTTGCTTCCTGACCTGCAAATAGGTCTCTCAAGAGGCAGGTCAGGTGGTCTGGTATTCCCATCTCTTGAAGAATTTTCCACAGTTTGTGGTGATCCACACAGTCAAAGGCTTTGGCATAGTCAATAAAGCAGAAATAGATGTTTTTCTGGAACTCTCTTGCTTTTTCCGTGATCCAACGGATGTTTGCAATTTGATCTCTGATTCCTCTGCCTTTTCTAAATCCAGCTTGAACAGCTGGAAGTTCATGGTTCACGTATTGCTGAAGCTGGCTTGAAGAATTTTGAGCATTACTTTACTCGCGTGTGAGATGAGTGCAATTGTGCGGTGGTTTGAGCATTCTTTGGCATTGCCTTTCTTTGGGATTGGAATGAAAGCTGACCTTTTCTAGTCCCGTGGCCACTGCTGAGTTTTCCAACTTTGCTGGCGTATTGGATCCAACACTTTCACCACAGGCCTGGAAAAGTGCTGCACCCATACCAAGGGATTCGAGCCAACAGTCGCCTGGTGTCTCTGGAATGACCAAGCCGCCCCAGAGCCCTGAAGTTCCTGCCTGGGAAAGCTCAAAGTGGACAGAATAATTTACTGCTTAGAGATACTCTGGCTCAACACCTGTTTTGCCTAACAGTTCTCATCAGGAGGAACCAGGAGGGTCTGGGGTCCTGCAAGGACAGTCATACACCACTGGGTGGGCATCTTTATTGTGCTTCCTGGATGAAAACACTTTAAAAATTATTGTGCTAAGGACACGTAACACGAGATCTACCCTCTTAACAAATCCGCAAGTGAACAACAACACAGTATTGTTAATTATAGACAGAACGTTGAACAGAACTGGAACTTAGGGCAAGACTTCCTCCAGCCCCAACAGGGCCCCAGCCATCTCCATGTCTCCCTCAGCTGGAGATGGCTGGCTTTTGGATTGCGAAGCAACTCATCTGCGGAAACAAGAAAGATGTCTAAATGCTTTGCCAAAAAAGAGATTCGGGCAGATGTTAATAAACCTCCAAACTTTCCCTCGGGATGGGTATACGGCAGTGTGAGAATATGGGTTTGTTAGGCAGTAATGCTGAGACGTTCCCCGTCTTATTTGCATGTTAGTGTTTATTTTCTTGCTTGTTTATTGTCCCCCTTCCCTGGAAGGTTAGCTTCATGGTAGTGGGGATCTTGTGTCTTAATCAACACTCTGTCTTCAGAGTGTTTGTTTTTTAACAAACAAAGTTAAAGGGTTTTCTTTTGGCCTGACCTTGTGGCATGCAGGATCTTAGTTCCCCAACCAGGGATCGAACCCATGCCCACTGTCCTGGAAGCACAGAGTCTCAATCACTGGACAACCAGGGAAGTCCCTATCTTCAGCATCTTGAACAACAAAGTTGTGCTAAATGAATGATATCCCACCCATGAGAACAGACACACAAACAACTCCGTGACATGTGCTTAAGCGCCAGCTGAAACCCCAGCTTTTAAAAGGAAGAATTTGATCAAATCTGACCTTGATTAAATTGGTCTGAAGACCCTGATGCTGGGAAAGATTGAAAGCAGGAGGAGAAGGGGATGACAGAGGATGAGACGGTTGGATGGCATCACTAACTCAATGGACATGAGTTTGAGCAAGCTCCAGGAGATGGGGAAGGACGGGGAGGCCTGGAGTGCTGCAGTCCACGGGGTCACAAAGAGTCGGACACGACGGAGCCACTGAACAACAACAGCCCTGAACGTACAACCAAATCTTTCCTTATTTGCTTTTTCTTTGGGCAACGTTTAACTGGGCTGCTTAGGACAATGTTCGTTTTAGGAAGGCTTTCACTATGTCCATGTTAACACATTTTGGTTTTGTGGCCTGATTGTCTTCATTTAAATCACAGCCTTCCTGCAGTCATTTTGTGCCCTCTGCTGACGATGCTCTGGCTTCCACGCCAGGAGTCTAGTGCCCTCTCACTTGTCTTTCTCTGATGACACCTACAGGCAGCTGCAAAAAGCATTACGAAGGAGGGGTTTCCCTGATGGCTCAGCTGGCAAGGAATCCGCCTTCAGTGCGGGAGACCTGGGTGGGTTTGATCCCTGAGTTGAGAAGATCCCCTGGAGAAGGGAAAGGCTACCCCCTCCAGTGCTCTGGCCTGGAGAATTCCATGGAATGTAGAGTCCGTGGGGTTGCAAAGAGTCAGACATGACTGAGCGACTTTCACGTCACTGGAGAATTCAGGGTTCCACTGGAAAGAAATATTCTGGCACACACACAATTCTTTAAATTGTGTACTTATTTTTCAATAGGAAATTTTATTTGTTTACCTGTTTATTTTTTGGCCTGCCCTGCAGCACGTGGGGTCCTAGTTCCCTGAGCAGGGCTTGAACCCACGCCCCCTGGATTGGAAGCACTGGACTGTCAGGGAAGTCCCCGGTACATACTTTTTAATCAAAAAAACCTCAATACTTTATATAGTCTTTAACCAAAAATTCTCCTAGGAGCTTACAAGTTTTAAAAAACTGTGGAGATCTCTTCCACTTCCGGCCAAGATGGAACAGTAGGGACTAGATGACCCTTCCTACCTTAGATACGTACAAAACTGGACAAAACATAGAACTCAGCAGCTGTTAGACCCTGGATGGCAGGCAGCGTAGGACAGCGATCCCTGACGGAGCGGGAAATGAGGCAGAGAGTTCACAGGCTGCACTTCGAGGACTGGGGACCTGGGCTGCGCCTGGAAGTCTCTCTGAGTTGAGAGCTTGGGAAGGGCAGAGCAGCAAGAGTGTGCAGGGCAGAGTGCCAGGGAGGAGAGGGCGGTCAGAAAGCCAGTTCAGGAGATTTGCAAAAGAGCCCCGTTAAGTCCTCAGCTGAGCATCACCAGCACATGCATACTGGAGTGGGTTGCCATGGCCTCCTCCAGGGGAACCTTCCCGACCCAGGGATCGAATCCACGTTGCTTAAGTCACCTGCACTGGCAGGTGAGTGCTTTTCCACTAGTGCCGCCTGGGAAGCCCAGACAACCATACCATTTGGCACATTTGTGTCACACCTAGATGTGTGCATTCTTTGTTTTCCAGAAATGATTCAAAAACTAAGGATTTCAATGTTGGCATTATCTATTTACTTAAATGCATAACTAAACTCACTTTCTCTAAAGGCACAGGCTATGTGTTGCCCAAGTGCTAAACAGTCCTCACGGAACCCCTAGGGCACTGCTGAACATGTCTTATTTCCAGAATTTATTCATTTTTTTCTGTTGCTAGAAGTGATTCATGTTTCTTAAGAAAAAAAAAAAAATCGCCTCAGCCTTGCAAGCTAAGGGAATGGTGTGGTCCTCATCCACTGCCTTTGTGAGGCTGTAAAAAACGCTGACTTTCAGGCAGGTTGGGGATTTCTCCTCCTCTAATTAGCCAGGCATCTCTTCTCTCCTCTGTGTCTGGGACATTAATGTCTCCTGGCATCGCCATCTTTCACTCGGGGAGTAACTGTGCATCATTAGTAAAAGCTCAACTCCCGTAAGAAGCAAGACCAGCAAGAAAATTCATTGTGTCCCGGTTTTCTAGACAGCATCCTTCAAGATCGCACCCAGCTGCTTAATAATTTAGCCTTTTTGGGCGAAGTTCTCGTTAGAATAGGTCAAAAGCATGAATAATTCAGGCACTGGCGAATCATACTGCTCAGCTGTGCTGACACTGGCCAAAACAGACCGCACGCGCTTACAAGGAGGCTTGAGGTGACCAGATCAGGTGGCTGGGTCATGATGACACCAAATTTGGTTAATGGGAATCCCAGGTCAGATCCAGAGGTGTCAAACTACAGGCACTGCCTGCCATGTTTTGCAGCTCATTGAAGTCTGAAATGTCTCAAGCAAAAATTCCTGCCAGGAAACCACACTCTACATCTCTAGTCCTTTCTCTCTATTTCCCCAGTACATTCTTTTAATCCTCAAACCCCAACACATCTTCATCCCCAGCAGGTGAGCTTGCTTCTTCACTGAGAAAGTAGAAATCATCAGAAGAGAGCTTTAGGGGACTTCCCGGATGGTCCAGTGGGTCAGACACCATGCTTTCAGGGCAGGGGCCTGGGTTCGATCCCTGGTTGGGAAACTAGATCCTACACGTGGAAACTAAGAGACCCCCATGCCTGAACAAAGACCCGATGAGCCAAAACTGAGACCCAGAGCAACCAAAATAAGTAATTTTTTTAAAAAGAGAGAGCTTTTTGCCCTTCCCCAGTTCCATATGTCATTACCAGCATCTGCAACTCACACACTCTGCTTTTTATTCTATGCATGAGATGCTCTAGCCCTGTCCTACCCAAGTCAGCTCCTCCAAGTAGACTCAAGGACCCCGTCCCCTCCTGCCCACTCAAGGACATCACTCCACTCACTCTCCCCTCCCCTTAGTCACAGATTTTTCATTACTTAAGAACTCTTTGTCATTGGCCTACAAATATGCTGTTATTGATCCTGTCTTTAAAACTTCAGGAATACCTCTGAGATATTGCAGGTTTGGTTCCAAACCACCAAGATAAAGCACATCTTGCAATAAAGCCAGTCATTGTGACTATTCAGTTTCCCAGTGCATATAAAAGTTGTGTTTGCACGATCCCCTAGCCTATTAAGTGGGCAATGCTATTATGTCTTAAAAAAAAAAAGTCCATACCTTAATTTTAAAATGCTTTATTGCTGAAAAAGGCTAACCATTATCTGAGCCTTCAGCAAGCTGTAACAGTAGTGACATCAAAGATCCCAGATCACTATAACAAATATAATAGCAGTGAGAAAATTTGGAAATTACAAGGATTACCTAAATGTGACACAGAGACACGATGTGAGCAAATGCTGTTGGAAGAAAAAATAGCGCTATAGACTTGCTCGACTCAGGACTGCCACAAACGTTCAATGTGTAAACTGTGAGGTATATGTAAGCACAATAAAATGAGGTGTGCCAGTCATTCTTAATACAGATGGCGAATGACCTGTCTCACTTAATTTAGGCGGCTAGGACAGCTTAAACAAAGGCAATGAGGGCTGGGAAGTCCAAGATCAAGGTGCTGACAGATTTGCTGTCTGGTGAGAACCCTCTTCCTGATTCACAGCCCACACCTTCGGGTTGTGTCCTCAGCTGGCAGAAGTGGGCAAGGGAGCTCCCAGGGGTCTCTTTGACAAGGGCACTAATCGAACTCACGAGGGCTGCACCCTCACGACCTAATCGCCTCCCAAAGACCCCCGCCTCTCAATATCATCACATGAGGATTGGGTTTCTGAACTTGAGGAGATACATTCAGCCTGTAGCATAGTGACGTGAAAAGATGCTGACCATCATAGTCATTAGGAGAATCACAAGGTGCCACTGCAAACCAATGAAAACGCCTTAATTAAAAAAATAAAAAAACAGCAGTACCAAGTGCTGGTGAGGATATGGAGGGACTGGAACTCCCTTCGCTGCTGGAGTCACTTTCCCCGTGTGAACCGGAGTCCACACTGATAAATAAGATCTCTCAGGCTCTTGGGATTTTTTTCAACACGCTTTCTCTCCTGAATTTAAAATTCTTTGGAAAACACGTTGGCAGTGTCCTATAACTACTCTAGGACCCAGATTTTCCACTCCAGCTTCCTCCACTGAAGCATCGGGATTTCCAAGGCATGCTCTCCCTCCCATCCTCAAAACACAGCAACAACCGTCACAGCCACCACCACCTGCTACAACACAGCCCGTGTCGGCAGCAGGGCTGTCCCCCGAGCCCACCCCTGCCATGTTCAAGGACCTCTTGCCAAGAAGTTTCTGGGCATCTTTTCAGTAAAAACCTATCCCTGAAGTTTTTGCAATCTGACCAACCCTGTGATTTTTTTTTAATCTCATCAATGTATCACTTTTTGACCAAGGGCAAAAAATATCAGGAGATCCCCAAATTGCTCGGGCACATAAGAAATCTTAGAGGAGAAAAGAAACAAAATTCTTTAGATGGCTGATTTTTTCATGAACGAGAAATGTGAGTATCTCCATCTCAACTTACTGATGGGCTGAAGGTAACATTTAATGGAGACTAAGTGACTTAATTAGGCAGAAATCGCATGAAACCCAGCGTAAGGAGAGAGGCCACAGCTCTTCCTCCAGGGCACTCTCTTCTTATCTGCCCGCCCTTCCCCAACATGCAGGTGTTAGGGCAGGGGCAGCTCCTTGGATTGAACAGACATCCCCCCAAGAATCAGATCCCCAGGAAAACCATCCACCAAGAGGCATTTCAAGGAAATTGTCATTGTCATAACAACTGTCATGACATGTCATTGAGCACTGCCATCCAGAAGTTCTGGAGACCACAGACATAGGGCCGGGTCCAAATCTAGGAGACTGTTCTGGAGCCTCAGGGCTCCCTCGGGTTCTTATCTAGACGTGGCCTTGAGCAGATACACGAGCAGAAGATGCAGGACACCCTCACTCTGACTTTCCCAGCTGTCTGACCTCGGGGAAGTCACCCAAGCTCTTAGAACATCAGTCACATCATAAACTTTAAGCGCCTCATGCCCTGCCGACTGAGCTAGCCGGGCGGCTTACACAATAATCTTTTAACATATGACCCTCTATACCTAAGTAGATTTGCTCCTGAAAACTGAAACCGCACATCAAAAAATTTTATTAAAATTCAACATGCTGCTCTGATAATGCTCTAGTCAAAATACCAGGTGTTTGTTTTCGGTAGATTCCTTCCACACAAGTTAATTTGCTTCACATTCTTAATACTGGTTTTCCTCTTAGGGACTTGAGGCTTCTAAAACAGGCAATATTTGAGACCTACTAGTGTGCTTCTTTGTGTCAAATCAAAGTGTAACTAAAGGATATTCAAGTCATTCAAATACAATCTACATAGATTCCTTATAAATCACCTGTATTAAGGGAGAAAAGAGGTGCCTTGCATCACAGAACTTACAATATAGGTTATCGAAATATTGGTACGGTCTGTCCTATATACTATAAATTTTTATGATGTAAAATTTACACTAGCATGAGTAATAAAAATTCAACTGGTTGCCTTATTGACGTAGAAATAATGAAAATGAGTGTGTACATCACAGAGCCCCAGAGATGTCACTGTGTATGTAAGATAATAGAAACATATATATGTTGGTCCCTACCCCTGGCTCCTGGCACAGAGCTCCTGGACCCTTGTAATTTCCTAAGTGATAAGAGCACTGGGAGCATCTTTCGTTGCTAATATTTGGTCTTTAACTCTGGTTCACAACACCAGCTCATCTGCACCTTAGAATTTCCCAGGTGACGGGAATCTCTTTTGTTCTAACAAGCGCTCCTAGACGAGGGCTGGTCAACAGAAAGACCAAGCCAGGATTAGAAACTTGGAGCTTCAGTCCCACCCCACATCCTCCAGAGAGGGCAGAGGAGCTGGAAATTGAGCTAATGATTGACCCTGCCTACGTGAGGAAGCCTCCATAAAGTCCCCAAAGTGTGGAGCTGGGGCGCCTCACCTGGTGAACATGTGGAGATGCCGGGGGAGCAGCTTGCCTGCAGGGGGCACGAAGCTCTGGGCAGCTTCCCATCTACCTTGTCCTACCCATCTCTCCCCTCGGGATGTTCATCTGTACCCTTGATCATATCCGTTTATAATAAACCAGCAAACAGTAAGAAAACTCTTTTCCCGAGTCTTCTGAGCTGCTCTAGCAAATTAATCCAACCCAAAAGGGGGTTGTGGAAACCTTTGACTTACAGCTGGTCAGTCAGAGGCACAGGTGACAACCTAGACTCCAGGTGGACAGTGTCAGCAGAATTGAGTTAAATTGCAGGACAGCCAGCTGGTGTTGCGAGAACTGCTCATGGTGGAGAAAACCCAGCGCGCACGTCTGCTGTCAGAAGTGCTGTGAGTGGGGCCGGAAGGTGAGCGTGAAGGAGACACACAGGAGAGGATGCCATTGTGGCAACCGCAGGCTGTTCGAGACAGGAGTGCAGCCCACGAACTCCGAAGGTGAGGGTGGACCGGGAAGACGTGAGCATATCTCAGTGTCAGCATTTTCTTCCTACAATGCTCCTCAGAGCCCGAGGAGACCCCGGCAGAGGTTAGTGTGCAAATAAACTATGATTGATGTTTGCCAACAATTCCACTGCGTCATTAAAGCAAATCTCAAAGAGGAAAAAAAAGACATAAGAAGTGCTGTCATCTTTGGGATTACTTAAGGCGTGAGACGGGCAGGCAGAGAGGAGGAATCGTCCTCTCCTGCACTATTTGGGTGAAAAATGCTGTGTACTGTCCTCTGAGAGCCAGGAAGAAGGCTGGGGGGGAGGGGTACCGGGGGCCCTGAAGGCACCAAGAGGTCTAAGGACACCCAGAATGCCAGTTGGATCATTACTGAAGCCTGGAGCGATGGATCCAATGTTCCAAACACGGGATGCAGTCCTAACAGAAAGCTGGAGGAAGAACCCAAAGGTAAGAGGAACTAAAACCCAGGAAACATCAGCGTTCTCACAAGTGGGAACCCTTTCCTGAACCTGCACTTTCTGCAAGGCCCCTGGCAGCTGGTGTCTTAAAAAATATTCCTGGGACGTCCCTGGCAGTCCAGCGGTTAAGACAAATGCCTTTTCATAGCGACTGAACCACAGCTGCGGGTTCTTGTTTGTTTTAAACATTCTTGGCAGGGGAGACTGACATTTGGTGAGTTCTTTAAAAAAAAAAAAACACCAAACTTTTGTATTGACTTGTTACATGTCCAGTTCTAACTGTTGCTTCCTGACCTGCATACAGATTTCTCAAGAGGCAGGTTAGGTGGTCTGGTATTCCCATCTCTTTCAGAATTTTCCACAGTTTATTGTGATCCACACAGTCAAAGGCTTTGGCATAGTCAATAAAGCAGAAATAGATGTTTTTCTGGAACTCTCTTGCTTTTCCATGNGTTTTCTGAATGTTGAGCTTTAAGCCAACTTTTTCGCTCTCCTCCTTCACTTTCATCAAGAGGCTTTTTAGCTCCTCCTCACTTTCTGCCATAAGGGTGGTGTCATCAGCATATCTGAGGTTATTGATATTTCTCCCGGCAATCTTGATTCCAGCTTGTGTTTCTTCCAGTCCAGCGTTTCTCATGATGTACTCTGCATATAAGTTAAATAAGCAGGGAGACAATATACAGCCTTGACGTACACCTTTTCCTATTTGGAACCAGTCTGTTGTTCCATGTCCAGTTCTAACTGTTGCTTCCTGACCTGCATACAGATTTCTCAAGAGGCAGGTTAGGTGGTCTGGTATTCCCATCTCTTTCAGAATTTTCCACAGTTGATTGTGATCCACACAGTCAAAGGCTTTGGCATAGTCAATAAAGCAGAAATAGATGTTTTTCTGGAACTCTCTTGCTTTTCCATGATCCAGCGGATGTTGGCAATTTGATCTCTGGTTCCTCTGCCTGTTCTAAAACCAGCTTGAACATCAGGGAGTTCACGGTTCACATATTGCTGAAGCCTGGCTTGGAGAATTTTGAGCATTACTTTACTAGCGTGTGAGATGAGTGCAATTGTGTGGTAATTTGAGCATTCTTTGGCATTGCCTTTCTTTGGAATTGGAATGAAAACTGACCTTTTCCAGTCCTGTGGCCACTGCTGAGTTTTCCAAATTTGCTGGGGTAATCACATGAAGCAATGGAAAGATCAGCAGTCTAACCTATGTAGTACAGGAAACTGTACAGTACTCTGTAATAGCCTATAAGGAAAAAGAATCTAAAAAAGAGTGGATATATATATGTATAACTGATTCACGTTGCTGTACAGCTGAAACTAGACAACACTGTAAATCATTTATTCAGTTCAGTTCAGTTCAGTCTCTCAGTCATGCCTGACTCTTTGTGACCCCATGGACTGCAGCACCCCAGTCTTCCCTGTCCATCACCAACTTCTGGAGCTTGCCCAAGCTCATGTTCATTGAGTTGGTGATGCCATCCAACCATCTCATCCTCTGGCGTCCCCTTCTCCTCCCGCCTTCAATCTTTCCCAACATCAGGGTCTTTTCCAATGAGTCAGTTCTTTGCATCAGGTGGCCAAAGTATTGGAGCTTCAACTTATGCTCCAATTAAAAAAAAAAGTCAGCATTGTTAAGTAAAAGGACCAGGACACCGAAAAGGGTGTCTAACAGGCTTTTTAATGGCGAACCTCCCGGGTGGGGTTCCCGGACCCGAGCGAGGCAGGTCAAGGAAGTCTCTGCCTGGATCGTGTTGGGGGTGGTTTTTATACCTTCGTTGCAAGGGGTGATCAGGCTAGATGGACGGGGGTTCGGATAGGTCACCAGGCCAAGGCGTCGCGGGCTGACAGGTCCTTCTACGTGGCTGGGGTGGGGCGGCTTTAGCTGGAGAGGTGTGCGTCATTGATCCCCGGGATCTGGGAGGCTTCGTTCCCCACCCGCGGGAGGGAGAGGAGGGGCGGCCCATCATGGCCCTCGGGGTCCGGCCTTACAAGCATTCTATCCCTTTGGACTACTGGGCCAGACGGCTACTTGTGTCTATTTCAAGTAATCTTAGACTCAGGCTTTTTACAACTAACACTCACTGAGTTTTCAATATGTTCTGGGCATGGTTCCAAGCGCTTTACATATCTTAGTACACTTAATCTTCAGCAACCCTATGAAGTAATGTGAGGTATCTATGGGATAAAATGAAGATACCGAGGCCCAGAGATGTGAGTGCATGTCCAGGGCCTCAGAATTTGGAAGTGGCAGAACTTTTTGAGTTTTTTTTTCTCCCAGTTTCTCTTTTTCTCTCCTCAGTGTCAAGCCTATTGCTACATTTTCTTGATGCTGAACCCATGTTCATACCTCTCATACACTTTTTTTCACTCTATTTGCCTCTTCTAATGTACTGAGTCTGATGGACTGGGTGACTAAGCTTATTTGTGTATAAAATAAGGGTAAATATGTGGTTAGCAAGTGATGACTTTGTAACATCTATTTAGATTCTTCAAGCTCTTTCTCAGATATATTCTTATAGTTGAGGCTGCTGGCTAAGTGACTTACAGAAGAGAGGCATTGAATATTTTTGCAGAGTAAAATTTCATTTGAATCACAACTCCTGTTGAATGAAGTTGCCTCTTCTTGTTTCTGTTTTCATGCTTCTCCTTATGTTGAAGCTGGTTCAGTTCTTTCAAAATTGCAAGAGTTATATTATCAGTTAGAGTCAGATGCTTATGGCATACGTAAATAAATCTATTTATAAATTTATTTAAAATTTATTATTGCACTGCACTCCAAACATTAGCATAATTGGAATGTGTACACACACACATACATATACATACATATATACATATATATATAATGAAAAAGCAGAACTTGATAGTGTAAACCCAATTATAGTTAACAGTGGCAGTTATTAAAAACAATGAATGTTTTAGAAGTATCTATTCGAAACAGTTAACCAGAACTTAAACAATGCATTATTTTTTAAGTGTAAAGCACTGATTTGAATGTGGCTTTGGTTAAAAAAAAAAGAAAGAAAGAAAGAAAAGAAATTAAAAGATAAATGATTGCATTTCTAGAACCAGATCATTTTTTATTGAAGAAAGAATGACTTCTAGACGTTATTTGTCAACTGAATTCCATGTAATTAGGGGAATGTGCTTTCCCTTCTTGTAGTCATGGCTTTTCTACTTTTTTCTTTGCTAGTCAAAATGCTGACATATTTCACATAATATATTTGCTCTTTGATGTGTAGTGCCATGAAAATTTGTCAGCTAACTGAATGTGTTTACTTTAGTTACGTATAATAGAATTAAGATGATACACTGCAAAAGACACTATTTAGAAGGGAATATATTAAATATTTCATGTATTTAGCTGGATAGCTACATCATTAACTTCATATTTATGCACAGTCTTCTGTATTCCTCCTGAAGAGAGTCAGTAGCTTGAGACTTGGCTCAACAGCTACTAACAAGCAAGTTTCCTGCAAGGATAAAAGCTACAAATAAAGCATCTTGTTTTCCATTAAGTTACATTCAAATATCCATGTACTGTACCCTGTAATTAAGTCAAATATCAATTTTAATCACTGCCTCCTTAGTACATAATTTCTGTAATGTAATTGCATCAGTATGATATTGAGCAGCTAAAATGCCCTAGTTAAATGGAAATTTAACTGCTGGAAATTGAGACATAGAGAAAATCACCATACCTGCACTTAGGCAGTTAAGCTGAGAGATTTATGCTTGGGAAAGTGATGGTAGAGAGACTGGCTTAATTTGCATATTTAACAAATATTTTGTAAGGCCAATTTACAATATCCCTTTTAGTCTATGCCTGTGGTTTTGAAATAATGCTTCTGAATGTAACTTGATTTAGAGAGTTGGAGACATTCCTTAAAATTAAGATGCCCACTTATTGGCTAAAATTTGAGAGATTTATGCTTGGGAAAGTGATGGTAGAGAGACTGGCTTAATTTGCATATTTAACAAATATTTTGTAAGGCCAATTTACAATATCCCTTTTAGTCTATGCCTGTGGTTTTGAAATAATGCTTCTGAATGTAACTTGATTTAGAGAGTTGAAGACATTCCTTAAAATTAAGATGCCCACTTATTGGCTAAAATATGTAACCTAAAATTAAGTTTGAATGATGTTATCCCAGAAGATAGCAGAGGTTAATTTGAGGGAAAAAAGTATCTTCCATTTGTTAGCCTTCCAAGAAACGTGTTTGACTGTGCATATCCTATTTAGACTACAGCTTGCAGATCTTCAATTAGAAGCAATTTCAAGTGTCAGATTTAAAGTCTATACAGCATCTCATATAACCATGGCAATTGTCTTGCACATCATTTGGCAATAGCTTAACTCTGTTTAAGTCTAGAGGAAAATATTTTGAGTAGAAATAGGAACTGCTAAATCACTACTAGTGTCACCATATTTTCTTTATGTTGACACAGCCACATATTAGAAAAAATGTCTAGCCATAGCCTACTTATTGCTCAGCTTTAAAATCTCTTGCTCCTTTCTTCAACAGGCTTGCTCAACGTTCACACTGGCATGGTTCCAAGAAATGGAAATCATCTATGAGATGTCATGTAGTTGATGGTTCCAGAGTCTTGATGGAAATTTTACAATTAAAAAAAAAAAGACAAAGTTTTGAAAATCTATGAATAATTCATCTGACAATTTAGCACAAAATGTTCAGCTGAAATACTCCAGCATTTTATTCACAAGTGCTAAAGCTACTACTCCCTTTTCCTATGAGAGCAGGGAAATAGTTTGCTGGGCATATCTTTCTTGTTGATGGTAGGATTCCTTTCAGAATACAACTTTGAAACTCCTGTTTAGATTAGCTCATAGTTTTTAATTATTGATTACTTGGAGGCTAAGCCATCCTGATCTGTGTCATAGATGCATAATTTATCTTGATATTTAAAAGCATGTGTATCTGAAGGCTTCTGGAACTTTAATCTGATGCCTAATCACAACACATTTTAAACTATTTTATATTTTCAAAGTCTTGGCAAAAATATAGGACTTTCTGGTGCAGTCATGGCCTCATGTGAGAGCTCAGTATCTTTGAATGTTCCCTTTATTTCTTTAAATTTTTACACTTTTCCTTTCCTTTTTGATTTGGTTCCCCCCCTTCCCCCCGCTTTCCAAAGTCCTTCACAACACTATTCTTCCTTTGGTTGTCTTTATATATTTTTTAAGACTCTGTTTCACAGGCATCTCCATGGTGCCTCACATATTTTCTTTGTATCTCTCTCCTTTATGTTCTTCTTTTATGCATTCTGCCTTCTTGGATTTCTGCTGCTTGAAGAAACCTTTTCAGCCATTTATTTCCTATCATTGTCTTACTTTTCTTTGTAGTAAGAGGCTGGTTAATTTATTATTGGTCTGAATTTTGCCTCAGATGCTTCTACTATTTGCTGTTCCACAGTGAAGAAAAGGGAGTAGAAAATGGTAAACTTCCTTTAACTGCTCTCGTTGAAATGATAAAGTTTGATTTCAAAGCCAGGGGTGATTCATGCCTTCCTCTTTCCCAGAGGTCAAGTTAGCCAACACCATAATGAAGCCTCCACCTTCCCACTTCCTGGCTCTGAACCCTGACAATGGTAACTCCACACTTAGTTGCAAACTGACAGAAAATTCCAACTCAGCAGAGGGTCAAAAAAGAAAAAAGGACCAAAAATTGCTGGTGAGATGGAAGGAGATATGTAAGCTCCTTCAAAGCATGAGGGACAGACACATATTTGTTGAAAACAAAAGCACCCCATATTTCCATTTTAAATGCCTTTTTACTTTTTGTCTAAGCTGGTTTGAACCTTTCTTCTAAGGTAAGTCTTAAGTAATCTTTTCTTAGAATGCAGTCATTCTTAGCTTCTTGGCCCTGGATTATGTAAATTTATA
Source organism: Oreotragus oreotragus (assembly GCA_006410675.1). Lineage (NCBI taxonomy): Eukaryota > Metazoa > Chordata > Mammalia > Artiodactyla > Bovidae > Oreotragus > Oreotragus oreotragus. The sequence goes on from SJYX01017792.1 coordinate 112,815, forward strand.
AGGAGTTATTATTATAAATGTACAATACAAATTGGAGCCTGTGTTTAATTCCTCCCCCCTCCCCACCCCGTTTTATAGGAATGCGACTGCTGACTAGTTGTTGTTCAGTTGCTGTTGTGTCCGAGTCTTTGTGACCCTCTGGACTGTGGCCTGCCAGGGGCCTCTGTCCATCGCATTTCCCAGCCAAGAATACTGGAGTGGATTACCATTTCCTTCTCCAAAGGATCTTCCCAACCCAGAGATTGAACCCAGGTCTCCTGCTTGGCAGGTGGGTTCTTCACCACTGAACCACCAAGGAAGCCCAAAGCCTTCCTTAGCAACCTCCTAACCAGGCAAATTGGTCACTCACTCATTTGGTTCTTTGTATTCTGCACAGTTTTAACCACAGTCCATTGAACACCTGAGGTTGGAGTTGATACAAAATAGCAAAATAGGCATTTGTTTTCTGCCAACTGAAGGACAAGCTTGGGCTGTCTGGATGGATAGCTGATCACTGGCAGTTTCCTCAACAGGCTGCTGCTGCTAAGTCACTTCAGTCGTGTCCCACTCTGTGCGACCCCATAGACGGCAGCCCACCAGGCTCCCCTGTCCCTGGGATTCTCCTGGCAAGAACACTGGAGTGGGTTGCCATTTCCTTCTCCACCTCAGCAGGCTAGCATGCTGGATTAAGTCCTATTCTTGTGCTTGTGTTTATGTATTCTTTCTGATTGGCCAGTGCTTTGAAGAGCTGAATAAAGTTAGAAGAGGAGGAAGGAAGGAGAAATAGCCAATATTTTTCAAGGATCAGCTGAGCCAGGCACTGGGCTAAGCACTTGACATTCATTAGTTCATTTAACCTTATAATTACCCTTTGAGGCAGGTACTATTATTGATATTAGTCCCATATAGGACACTAAGGTTCTCAGATTAATTAACTTTCAACTGGAGTGGAGACTGATTCAGTCCTTGTCACTGGACTGTAGATCTCAAGTTTCTAACTGTACCATCATGTCTTATCTAATTAGCGAATGCACATTTTTCAAGGCTAACTATTCCTTTGTAGAGCATAACATCCCTTGATATTAGAGACATTTCATCTTTTTTTCCTTTTATCTATAGAGTCTGATGAAGTCATCACATTGTATTTTATGTGACTATTTAGAAATCGTTCTCCTGTTCTTTGAAGGCATGGATGATATCATTTATCCCCAGTGCCTGGACATTTCTTGGGTTATAACTGAATAAATAAATGAATGTCATTACTGTGCACATTTTTTATCATATGTACCATATGTTTTGAAATTATATATTTTAAAGTTTTTTTCCTAGTCTTGGCTCTGATGATGTTCAAAATCACCGATTGACTAAATGGAAGACTAAGTAAGATGTAAAATACATGGGTGGCTTGTCCTAGCCTTGTCTGTCTAATTCCAACTCAAATTCCAAGACTTGAGGTATGCACCCTTCTCCCAATACATATATCCAGGTGTTACCCTAGTCTGTCAGAAGGAGGCTTCTTGTTCTAGACTCAGTGCCCTGATGGTGGTTTTTCCCATGTTGTAACACCAGTGTTTGTTTATAGGTCCCTGTCTACCAGTAGACTAAAATCTGGAGCTGCTGCTAAGTCACTTTAGTTGTGTCCCACTCTGTGCAACCCCATAGATGGCAGCCCACCAGGCTCCTCTGTCCCTGGGATTCTCCAGGCAAGAATACTGGAGTGAGTTGCCATTTCCTTCTCCAATGCGTGCATGCATGCTAAATCATTTCAGTCGTGTCCAACTCTGTGCGGCCCTATGGACAGCAGCCCACCAGGCTACTCCATCTACAGGATTCTCTAGGCAAGAATACTGGAGTGGGTTGCCATTTCCTTCTCCAAAATCTGGAGAACAATATCTTATTCAACTGTATTTCTTTGCTGTGTGGCATATATTTTAGCATGTGGTGACTATTTTTTGATTGAATGGATTATTTTGTATATTTATAAATGTAAAGGGGAATCCAAAAAGTTAACTGAGAGAATAAGTTATTCTTTTTCTTTTTGTTTGGCTGTACCAGGATCTTTAGTTGTGGCATGGAGGATCTAATTCCCTAACCAGGGATTGAACATGGGCCCCTGAAATTGGGAGAGTAGAGTCTTAACATTGGGCCCCCAGGGAAGTCCCAAAGCTATTCTTTTCTTTTTCTCACATACAGTGTGTGTATCTTAGGTATAGGGGGATTGCAACTATTAGTAATTGTTTCCATTTTGGAAATAGTCATGCTGTTTAAAAATATACAGTAAAAATCATTTTAGGCCAATAGTTGTAAAAATGCAACCCAGGGCTTCCAAAGCTTTCAGCAATAATATTCTTAAATTCCAGCAGATGGTGGTATTGTTATGAAAACCTGGAATCCTTAGTTAGATAAAATAAAGCACTTTGCATCTATAAACACTGTTTTGTTCCTCTCTCCTTGGAACAATAAAGAATAAAGAGTATTCCCAGTAATTCTTTTCTCTATAAGACTCAGGTAAGAAGTAAAACACTTTTTCTTTTTCTTTTTTTTTAACAGTCAATGTTGATCCATGGTAAAAGGGTTTTTCCTGCTGTTCAGTCTCAAAGTCAAGGCTGACTCTTTGGGATCCCATGGACTGCGGCAGGCCACACTCTTTTCATAATGGGTAATATATGTATATTTTGTTATTTTATGATATATATATATAATTTTCTCTATTTGCTATGAACACTCCAATATATAATTGAAAAGGACTAATTGTTTTTTAAAATTAATATGTTTCTGAGGGTGAGGTGTCAGTATTTAGAACTTCCCTTGTGGCTCAGACGGTAAAGCGTCTGTCTACAATGCGGGAGACCCGGGTTCGATCCCTGGGTCGGGAAGATCCCCTGGAGAAGGAAATGGCAATCCACTCCAGGACTATTGCCTGGAAAATCCCATGGACAGAGGAGCCTGGTGGGCTACAGTCCATGGGGTCGCAAAGAGTTGGACACGACTGAGCGACTTCACTTACTTACCTTTAGATCAAATTATGAATCACATTTCACCTTTATTTTCTTAGTTTGAACTCACAAATCCTAGTCTTAAATTATATTGTGTATTAAATCCAGGTCAAAAACTTATTGCAAAATTCAGACTTTTAAAGAAAGTAGGGAAAACCACTAGTCCATTCAGGTATGACCTAAATCAAATCCCTTACAATTACACAGTGGATGTGACATATAGATTCAAGGGATTAGATCTGATAGAGTGCCTGAAGAACTATGAACAGTGGTTCATAACATTGTACAGGAGACAATGATCAAAACCATCCCTAAGAAAACGAAATACAAAAAGGTAAAATGGTTGTCTGAGGAGGCCTTACAAATAGCTGAGAAAAGTGAAAGGCAAAGGAAAAAAGGAAAGATATGCCCATCTGAATGCAGAGTTCCAGAGAATACCAGGAAGAGATAAGAATGCCTTCCTAAGTGAACAATGAAAAGAAATAGAGGAAAACAGTAGAGTGGGAAAGACTAGATATATCTCTTCAAGAAAATTAGAGATACCAAGGGAACATTTCATGCAAATATGGGTACAATAAA
>SJYX01017792.1:116928-151574 GCA_006410675.1 Oreotragus oreotragus
GAAGAGGAACTAAAGAGCCTCTTGATGAAAGTGAAAGAGGAGAGTGAAAAAGCTGGCTTAAAACTCAACATTCAAAAAACTAAGATCATGGCATCTGGTCCCATCACTTGATGGAAATAGATGGGAAAACAATGGAAACAGTGAAATTTTATTTTCTTGGGCTCCAAAATCATTGCAGATGGTGATTGCAGTCATGAAATTAAAAGATGCTTGCTCCTTGGAAGGAAAACTATGACCAATCTAGACAGCATATTAAAAAGCAGAGACATTACTTTGGCAACAAAGATAAATCTAACCAAAACTATGGTTTTTTTAGTAGTCACGTATGGATGTGAGAGTTGGGCTATAAAGAAGGCTGAACGCCAAAGAATTGATGCTTTTGAACTGTGGTGTTAGAGAAGACTCTTGAGCATCCCTCGGACTGCAAGGAGATCCAACCAATCAATCCTAAAGGAAATCAGTCCTGAATATTCATTAGAAGTACTGATGTTGAGACTGAAGCTCCAACTTTGGCCAGTTGATATGCAAAGCCAATTCATTGGAAAAGATCCTGATGCTGGGAAAGATTGAAGGCATGAGGAGAAGGGCATGACAGAGGACGAGATAGTTGGATGGCATAATCAACTCAACATGAGTTTGAAGTGTGCTGTGGTCCATGGGGTTGCAAAGAGTCAGACACAATGCAGCAACTGAACAACAAAAATTATCTCCTGACTAGGTGGTGAAATGAGTAAACGTCAAAGATTGCAGAACATTTCAAGAAAGATTTTAAAATGTTTAGTACTGTGCAAGTGAGCAAGTTTTTGGTTTTGGACATTTGTGAACGCTTCCTAAGTTAAGAAGTTTTCAATTAAACCACTAAATGATTTCTTGAAATGGTATGTTTCTGCTGTTGTAAACAAGAGAGATCATTAATTTCTTCTTAAATCTCTTTATGCGTTTCATGCTTGTCTTCAGTTAGCACACACATGCAGAGGGACACAAAATTCAGGCAGGATTGTAGGGAAATAAGGATTTTAAAATGAGACTGTTAAAGAAAAAGAAGCTTTGCTTAAAGAATTTGTTTTAGTACTATTTTTTTGTTATGGAAAAAAGATTCAAAAAAGTTTACTACATTTCTAAAATGTAGTGTTTCCTATTTAAAATATTATCAATTGTTGTCAGGCTTAATAAATATTAAAATTTTATATAAGTGACTTTGGGGCTTCCCTTGTGGCTTAGTGGTAAAGAATCCACCTGACAATGCAGCAGACATATGAGACATGAGTTCGATCCCTGGGGTCAGAAAGAGTCCCTGAAGAGGGCAATGGCAAATGCACTCCAGTAATGTTGCCTGGGAAATTTCATGGACATAGGTGATTTTAACATAATCTGGGGGCATAATTAAATGCATGTACATATGGGCTAAGTCACTTCAGTCATGTCTGACTCTTTGTGACCCTCTGGACCATAGCCCACCAATCCCCTCTATCAGATTCTCCAGGCAAGAGTACTGGAGTGGGTTGCCATGCCCTCAAGGGGGATCTTCCCAACCCAGGGATCGAACCTGTGTCTCTTACGTTTCCTGCATTGGTAGGTGGTTTCTTCACTACCACTGCTATCTGTCTTTTAATTATTGTTATTAAAAGTTTCCTTATTTTAAAAAGACACTCTAAAATAGTAATGGAATTCTTTGCAAAATATTATCCCCCATGTCACCGGCTAGGAAAAAATTCTGCCTTATAACATCCAATGATTTTCCACAATATAATATGCTTTACATATCTACGTATGCGTGTGCAGTCCCTCAGTCCTGTCCCACTCTGTGCGACCCCGTGGACTATAGCCTAACAGGTCCTCTGTCCATGGAATTTTCCAGGCAAGAATACTGGAATGGGTTGCCATTTTCTGCTCCACATTTACATAGCTATACAAGGCCTTAGAAGGAGAACATGCCACGAATCCTGTTTTCTGACATTTCAAAATCTACACAACTCTGAAACTAGCTTTGAAATGTGAGAAAAAAGATTCTGTTGCATGTTCATGAGCTTGGCAAGCTACAGTCCATGGGGTGGAAAAGAGTTGGACATGACTGAATGACAGCACACTACTCACATACACTCCTTTTAAGGGAGGCGCTCTAGAGCTATGTAAAGCACATTATGATGTGAAAAATCATTGGATGCTATCATGCAGAAATTTTTTTCTAGCTGGTGATATGAAGGATAAGATTTTTCAAATAATTCTTTTACTATTTTAGAGTGTCTTTTTAAAATAAGGGAACTTTTAATAACAATGATTAGGAGATACATGTAATATAAAAATTAGCATCCCAAACCTTTCAAGAATATACCAAGTAATAGAAAAATAGTTTGTGAAACCTGATTTATAATGTATTGCCTAAATTTGTTCCTATTAAGTTATAGCTGCTTCTAAAACATCATGAAACATATGAATGACTTCATTCCAAGTGAAAAATCACTCATAGTCAAACTATAATGCTCTCAAAAGGAATTTTCTTTTAATAGCTTGCAGATGTTGTGTTCAGTGCCAGTGAAAAAATGAATTCAGTTTTGAGATGTAAAATTTTATATGAAATTAATCCCCTGAGTGGATTAAGTGTTTTCACTGTCATGGAGGAAAAAAAATTATGAAAAGAGTAAAGACAGATATTTTTAAAAAATTATTACTAAAAATGTTTACTACATATTTTAATAATATTCTTAAAGCAATCTTTTTAAAGCAACCTAAAACAATCCCTTAAATTTTAAAGGAAGGAATATTTATTTTTTAGAAATCATAATTGTTTTTTCCAATAGCCTATTTGAAAATTTTAAATGCTGATGGAAAAAAAGTAAAGGCAAATACAGGATTTTGAAATTTTATTTCTCTATTCCAAAAACACCTTTTTTTCTCCAAAATAAAGTGACTTGGTGGGGGGAGCTTTCAACTTAAGGGGCTCCCTATGTTTGCCTTAATTATTTTTCCATCAGCATTTAAAACTTTCAAATAGGTTATATGGAAAAAACAATTCAGTCAGTTCAGTCGCTCAGTCGTGTCCAACTCTTTGCGACCCTATGAACTGCAGTACGCCAGGCCTCCCTGTACATCACTAACTCCCAGAGTTTACCCAAACTCATGTCCATTGAGTCAGTGATGCCATCCAACAATCTCATCCTCTGTCNTTCAGTCGCTCAGTCGTGTCCAACTCTTTGCGACCCTATGAACTGCAGTACGCCAGGCCTCCCTGTACATCACTAACTCCCAGAGTTTACCCAAACTCATGTCCATTGAGTCAGTGATGCCATCCAACAATCTCATCCTCTGTCGTCCCCTTCTCCACCTACCCTCAATCTTTCTCAGCATTGGGAACTTTTCAAATGAATGAGCTCTTCGCATCAGGTGGCCAAAGTATTGGAGTGTCAGCTTCAACAACAGTCCTTCCAATGAACATCCAGAACTGATCTCCTTTAGGGTGGACTGGTTGGATATCTTTGCAGTCCAAGGGACTCTCAAGAGTTTTCTCTAACATCACAGTTCAAAACCATCAGTTTTTCTTTCTCAGCATTGGGAACTTTTCAAATGAATGAGCTCTTCGCATCAGGTGGCCAAAGTATTGGAGTGTCAGCTTCAACAACAGTCCTTCCAATGAACATCCAGAACTGATCTCCTTTAGGGTGGACTGGTTGGATATCTTTGCAGTCCAAGGGACTCTCAAGAGTTTTCTCTAACATCACAGTTCAAAACCATCAGTTTTTCAGTGCTCAGCTTTCTTTATAATCCAACTCTCACATCCATACATGACCACTGGAAAAACCATAGCCTTGACTAGATGGACCTTTGTTGACAAAGTAATGTCTCTGCTTTTTAATATGCTGTCTAGGTTGGTCACAACTTTCCTTCCAAGGAGTAAGCATCTTTTAATTTCATGGCATCAATCACCATCTGCAGTGATTCTGGAGCCCCCAAAATAAAGTCAGCCACTGTTTCCACTGTTTTCCCATATATTTGACATGAAGTGATGGGACCGGATGCCATGATCTTAGTTTTCTGAATGTTGAGCTTTAAGGCAGCTTTTTCACTCTCCTCTTTCACTTTCATCCAGAAGCTTTTTAATTTTTCTTCACTTTCTGTCATAAGGGTGGTGTCATCTGGATATCTGAGGTTATTGATATTTCTCCCAGCAATCTTGATTCCAGCTTGTGCATCATCCAGTCCAGCGTTTCTCATGATGTACTCTGCATATAAGTTAAACAAGCAAGTAACAATATACAGCCTTGACGTACTCCTTTTCCTACTTGGAACCAGTCTGTTGTTCCATGTCATTTTAACTGTTGCTTCCTTACTTGCATATAGGTTTCTCAAGAGGCAGGTCAGGTGGTCTGGTATTCCCATATCTTGAAGAATTTTCCACAGTTTGTTGTGATCTTCACAGTCAAAGGCTTTGACATAGTCAATTAAGAGAAATAGATTTTTTTTGTAACTTTCTTGCTTTTTTCAATGATCCAACGGATGTTGGCGGTTTGATCTCTGGTTCCTCTGCCTTTTCTAAAACCAGTTCAAACATCTTTACTAGCATGTGATGTGAGTGCAAGGAGATCCAACCAGTCCATTCTAAAGGAGATCAGCCCTGGGTGTTCTTTGGAAGAAATGATGCTAAAGCTGAAACTCCAGTACTTTGGCCACCCCATGTGAAGTGTTGACTCATTGGAAAAGACTCTGATGCTGGGAGGGATTGGGGGCAGGAGGAAAAGGGGACGACAGAGGATGAGACGGCTGGACTGCATCACCAACTCGATGGACATGAGTTTGAGTGAACTCCAGGAGTTGATGTTGGACAGAGAGGACTGGTGTGCTGCGATTCATGGGGTCACAAAGAGTAAGACACAACTGAGNTGACTCATTGGAAAAGACTCTGATGCTGGGAGGGATTGGGGGCAGGAGGAAAAGGGGACGACAGAGGATGAGACGGCTGGACTGCATCACCAACTCGATGGACATGAGTTTGAGTGAACTCCAGGAGTTGATGTTGGACAGAGAGGACTGGTGTGCTGCGATTCATGGGGTCACAAAGAGTAAGACACAACTGAGCGACTGAACTGAACTGAACTGAACTGATGTGAGTGCAATTGTGCGGTAGTTTGAGCATTATTTGGCCTTGCCTTTCTTTGGGATTGGAATGAAAACTGACCTTTTCCAGTCCTGTGGCCACTGCTNGCAGCCATGAAATTAAAAGACGCTTACTCCTTGGAAGAAAAGTTATGACCAACCTAGATAGCATATTCAAAAGCAGAGACATGACTTTGCCGACTAAGGTCCGTCTAGTCAAGGCTGTGGTTTTTCCTGTGGTCAAGTATGGATATGAGAGTTGGACTGTGAAGAAGGCTGAGTGCCAAAGAATTGATGCTTTTGAACACTGGTGTTGGAGAAGACTCTTGAGAGTCCCTTGGACTGCAAGGAGATCTAACCAGTCCATTCTGAAGGAGATCAACCCTGGGATTTCTTTGGAAGGAATGATGCTAAAGCTGAAACTCCAGTACTTTGGCCACCTCATGTGAAGAGTTGACTCATTGGAAAAGACTGTGATGCTGGGAGGGATTGGGGGCGAGAGGAGAAGGGGACGACCGAGGATGAGATGGCTGGATGGCATCACGGACTCGATGAAAGTGAGTCTGGGTGAACTCCAGGAGATGGTGATGGACAGGGAGGCCTGGCGTGCTGCGATTCATGGGGTCGCAAAGAGTCGGACACGACTGAGTGACTGAACTGAACTGAACTGAATCACTTTGCTGTATAGCAAAAATGAACACAACACTGTAAATCAACTATGCTGCTGCTGCTGCTAAGTCACTTCGGTCGTGTCCGACTCTGTGTGACCCCACAGACAGCAGCCCACCAGGCTCCCCCATCCCTGGGATTCTCCAGGCAAGAATACTGGAGTGGGTTGCCATTTCCTTCTCCAATGCATGAAAGAGAAAAGTGAAAGTGAAGTCGCTCAGTCTGTCCGACTGTTAGCGACCCCATGGACGGCAGCCCACCAGGCTACTCCATCCATTGGATTTTCCAGGCAAGAGTACTGGGGTGGGGTGCCATTGCCTTCCCCGGTAAATCAACTATACTTCAATTTAAAAAAAAAAAAAGAAATTCTCCCTAAGGAAACAGGTACAGACCACACTAACCCTGGATCTTAAGTCAGTTATCGAGGGGAACAGGTGGGTGGGCTTCCCTGGTGACTCAACAGTATTTGCAGTATTGTGGGATCTAGTGCCCTGACCAGGGATTGAATCCAGGACGTCTGCACTGCGAGCACGGAGTCTTAGCCACGGGACCACCAGGGAAGTCTCTGGACATTGCTGAACTTAAGACTTCAGATTCCCACCTGGCCCACCTTACAGATAGTCACATGCCCAGATGAGGCCAGGCCCTCTGTTCACCTCTGCTGGAGCTCCTGGTGCTAGTAAGAGCCAGGCCCTGAGGGCTGAAGGTGGACCAGACACGCATACAGCCCTGCTTCTTAGGAGATTCCCAGGAAACCAAGAAGTAAACCAAATAAATTCAGACCATGGCAAGCTTTCTCGAGAAACCAAACACAGAGTGATAAGATGAAGGGGCTGTCATGGAGGGAAGAAAACGTTTTCCTCCAATCTCTTAGGTTCAGTTCATGGGACCTGTGAATTAAACGGACAAAAAAGCAGGTTAACAGGAGAAAAGGTAAAACTTTATTTTACCTGCAGGGCGTTCACAGGAAAGAAGTGACACTCAAAGAAGCAATGAAGCTGGGGGATTGCATGCCATCTTAACAAAGAATGTTGAGTTCTGGAGAAGTGATTAGACAAAGGGAAAGGGCTTTCGGCTTCTTGGGGTAATAGATCACAGGGAAGTGACTGGGAAATAGATGGAGAACTAATGGACGACAAGGGTTCTTTTGCAGACTCCTCTTTGCATCAGCGCTCTACTTTAAAAAAAAATTATGTACGTATTTGGCCTTGCTTGGTCTTAGTTAGATTCACAGTTTAACGGTCAGAGCACATATGAAAAGAGAACTCAGAACTCTGACCCACCATCTGCAGCGACCACCCAGTGGAAGCCAGCCTGTAAGGCAGACTTGTAGCAAATCAGACCACTACCTCCAGCAAGTAATCCAGGAAGGCAAACTAATGCCTGTAACAACTGGCCCCAAACAGTGGAGACTGGATTAATGACTGACGGCTCACTTCACTTTGGCCCTTGCTTCCAACTTAGGACCAACCAGAGAAACCCAAACATGCTCCCAACACGCTCACATAGGATGTCCAGCTTCTATCAGCCGGGCTCCGGCTGCTCCCAGGTGATAGCCTCCTATCAGAGCATACCTGAGTCTTCCTCTTTTTCCACTGTCAAACCTTCCTGCTTCTCTGCCTGCCTTTGGGGCCCTGCCAAACACAAGAGATGGTGCCTCCCTTGCTGCAGGATGCTCTGAACTAATAGCCCTTGCCTGTGCTCATTTTGTTTACATCCACATGGGGAAACAGACTTGAGCAAACATAGACTCTGACCCTCCTCGCGTGCGTCTTACTTCCCAGAGGGCAAGAGATGCGATTCAAGCAACCACAGCAAGTAGGACCAGCAGCTGTGATTTGCTGCTGAGAGAGTGGTGAGAGAGAAGCATGGTGGTTCAACCACCTGCGAAGTTGGGTCTGACCTACTCTTCGAGTCTGGGACGGCTTCCTGGAAGAAGTAACACTTGAGCAGAGCTATAAACGCTGTGTGTATGAGACACCTAAAAAGTGAGAGGAAAGAGAAGAGCGTTCCAGGCAAAGATAACAGTAAAACAAGGCCATGGCTGATGAAGGGTGGGTGACTTGAGGGTCTGGTGTGGGAGATAGGGTGAGATGAGGCTGGAGAAGTCTGCAGGGGACGGATCAGGAAAGCTCTTCAAGGCTGTGGGAAGGACTTTTGTCTTTACTCCAAGAGCAAGTGGAACCCAGAGAAGGGCTTGTGGTCTGGCAGAAGAGGTCAGGGGGAAGGGGCAGAGGGGAGCCATATGCTTTGTGTTTTAGGTTGAATTGTATCTCCCTAAAAGATACGCTGAAGTCCTAACCCGCATGCCTCATACAGTGACTTGTTCAGAAAAAAGGTCACTGCAGGTGTGTAGTTAGTTAAGATGCGGTCATACTACAGTCGGGCGGGCATTTGATCCATTACGACTGGGGTCCCTGTAAGAAGAGGACACAAAGGGGGAAGATGGCCAGGGGATGACGGAGGCAGACCCCAGACTGATGCAGCTGCAAGCCAAGGAGGGCGGAGGACTGCCCGCAAATACCGGAGGCTGGCAGAGGCAGGCAAGAACCCTCCGTCAGAGCCTTCAAGGGCTCTGCTGCCACCGTGGTTTGGGCTTCTGGCCTCCAGAACTTGAGACAACAGATTTTAAAGCCCCGTGGTCCGTTAGGGCAGCTCTAACGAACTGACACTGCTAGCGTTTTGGAAAGAGCCACTGAGTGAGGCTGGAAGGGGAGCCCAAGAGGACGAGGGGTGGCCTGTTAGGAGTCCTCCGCGGCTGTTCCCCAAAGAAATGATGGAGGCTAGGGTGAGGGCGGTGCCAGTCGGGCATGCAGAGAAGGTGAAGCCGAGAAATGGAAGGAGGAGACATCGATCGAGAGAGGACGGAAGTCAATTGTGCTTTTATCTACAGCAACTCACACACTGAACAGAGGGCCTCAGAAACTTCCAAGAAGTTAGTCACCAGCGAGACGGCTGGGGTTGGGCACAGGCGGTGATGAGACCTGGGTCAGGCCGGTGTGGCTGGAAGACTAGTTACAGAGCTACAAAATCAGCAGGTGTGCGGGCTCAGAGTAGGGGAAGTCTGTGCGGATTTGGATAGAAACCGGTGACTGGGGACAGCATCAAATATCTGAGAGAGAAGTGTGACCTGATAGTCCAGGGCCTGTGGCAGAAGCAAAGCCCAAGCTTGATGGAGTCAGGAAGTACTCTGCTCCCTGCCGCCAGTCTTCCCGCTGCAGACAGTGCTAGTCGATCCCAGTATCCTTTCCCTCCATTCTAGGAAGTCCCTACCAATCGAGTGGAACAGATACACAAATGAAATACTCTTGCAATTGCAGGATGGGGGTGGGAGTCCCCAGGGGACACTGAGACCCCTCTGGACATTTGAAGACCTGCACTTGGCCCCATGATCCTCAGAAGAACTCTGAGAAGTTGATGGAGCAGGTATTTGCATTACTCCTACTTCCCAAAAGGGGAAACTGGGGTCCAGAGTCACATGGCTAATAAAGGACAGATCTGGGCTCAAATTAAGGTCTATTTCCAATGCTTCTTTCTTCTCTTTCATGGGAATTGGTGACCAAAATAAGGAAGACTACTGAATCAACAATTTTTATTGTGGTAAAATATACATAACATAAGCTTTACCATTTTAACTATTTTAAGTGTACAGTTCTGTGGTTTTAAGTACATCCACGCTGTTTTACAACCATCAACCACCATCCATCTCCAGAATGTCTTCATCTTCCCAAACTGAGTCTCTGTCCCCATTAAACACCACTTCCCCTTTCCCGCTCTCCTGGTGGTTACCCTTCTATTTCCTGTCTCCACGATTCTGACTACTCCCAAGTGGCACTAGTGGTAATGAATCTACCTGCCAATGCTGCGTCAGGAAGATTCCCTGTAGAAGGGAATGGTAAACCACGCCAGTACTCTTGCCTGTAAAACTCCGTGGACAGAGGAGCCTGGCAGGCTAGACTCGCAAAGAGTCGGACACAACTGAGCACCAACTGAGGCACCTCAGAGTAGTGAAATCATACGGCCTTTGTCCTTCTGTGTGAATCAACATTTTGACCCCCAGATTGCACGTAGTGGAATTCACGTCAGAATCCTGGTCACATTCTTGACTCAGACATCATTTACTGGGTCTCTGTTTATCTTTGGGTTCTATCAGAAAAGCAGCATGAATATCTAAAGTGTCTTGGTTTAACCCATATGCTGTTTTCATTTAAATGAGCAGATTTTTAAAAATGTCTTTCTCTCTATGGACAGTTGTAAACCCTTCCACAGAAAGAAAGAACTCAGCCAGTTTCTATGGCAACTTAATGTCAGCAACCTAATTTCTTAAGACTTATTTTCAGAAACTGTTTTTTTTTTTAAGACTGGGCCAAGTGGATGCTGTCTGGTAATCTTGTTTTCAGATTCTTTTTTGCTGTTTTTATATATCTATTCATCATATGATTTCCAAGCACCTAACTAGGTCAGGCACTGTGCTAGGCATTTGGGACAACATCATATGGGCAAGACAAAAATGGCGCTGACCTAAGATTTGGTAATTTAAGAGATTCTGTAGGGACATGAAAAACACAGCTGTGGTTACCAGAGGAGAAAAGTGGGGAGGAATGAATTAGGAGTTTGGGGTTAACTTATATACATTACTATATACAAAACAGGCAAACAACAAGGGCCTATTGTAGCACAGGGAGCCCTGCTCAATATTTTGTATAACCCATAAGGAAAAAGAACATGAAAACCAGTATATGTATGCACATATGAATATGAATCACTTTGCTGCACACCTGAAACTAATACAACATTGTAAATCAACTATATTTCAATAAAAATTACAACGCAAAAAAAAAAAAAAAAGCTGTAGGTGATCCTGAGAGAAACTTCATTGAAAATACTAGCAAAAGTAAAGGCACAGAAGCAGGGGAATATATCTGCGAGGAAACTGAAGATGGCTGTCCAGATGGTACCCCCAGGAGAGAGTCCTGAGATCCTTCTCTAAAAAAAACACTGAATAATTATGATTGCAACATGGGATCCGTTTTGACTTTTAAAACACTTGTGAATTCAGCCTTCAAAAAGAAGGAAATGCCAGATGCTACCACATGGGTGAACCCTGAGGGCATTTTCCTAGGTGAGAGAGGCTAGTCACAGAAAGGCAAATACTGGACGACTCCACTTATAAGGAGCATCTAGTGGTCTAACTCTTAGAGACAGAAGGTAGCATCGTGGTCGCCAGGGGCTAAGGGAAGGAGCACAGGGAGTTCTTAATACGTGGGTACAGAGCTCAGTTTTGCCAGATGAAAGAGTTCTAGAGACATATCCCTGGCAGTCCAGTGGCTAAGACTCCTCACTTCCACTGCACCGGGCTTGGGTTCGATCCCTGGTCTGGGAAGTAAGATCCCAAGTGGAAAAAAAGAAAAAGAAAGAAGTTCTAGAGGTCTGTTGTCCAACCACGTACACGTGGTTAACGCTACTACACGTACACTTAAAAATGGTTAAGACAGTAAATTTTATGTTCTATGTTTTCTACCATATATTTTTTTTTTTTTTAGAAAGTAGCACAGTGATGGCCAAATAAGGACTCAATAACAGGTTTGTGGAAAGCCAAAAAAAACCACCCAAAACAAAACAAAAACCAATCATGAGGTCCCAAGTCCTGTCCTCATATATTTTCTGCAAATTTTAGCTACGGGGTTGGGAACGGGTAGTTATTTTCCCCTTTTTTGCCTGTTTAGTAGGTGCAGTTTAAAATACAGCTGAGAGCAACACGGAGGCAAGTAGGCATTATCACACCAAGTGGAGTCAGAAAGAGAAAGACAAATGCCACATGACTTTGCTGGTATGCGGACTCTAAAACACGAGACCAATGAAGACTCCCTGGGTGCTCCAGGGGCTAAGACTCCACCTGCCAGCGCAGGGGACGTGGGTTCAATCCCTGGTCAAGGGAGATCCCACGTGCTGTGGGGCAGCTCAGCCCGTGTGCCGCAAGTCCCGAAGCCCGCGCGCTAGACCTGGGCTCAGCAGCGAGAGAAGCCCCCGGCGTGAGACGCCCACGCACCGCGACCAAGGGCAGACCCTGCGCGTCGCTGCGACGGGAGAAGGCCCGCTCGCAGCAAGGAAGACACGGCAGAGCCTCAAAGACTGATCGACACCTTTAATAAGATATGACAGAAGTGAACCTGTCTGTACAACAGAAGCAGAATCACGCTCGCAGAGGACACACTGATGGTTGCCAAGGATGAAGCAGCTGGAGGAAGGATGGAGCGGGAGGCCGGGGTTAGGAGATGTGCGCTTTTATACACAGAATAGACAAAAACCACGTCTTCCTGCATAGCACATATTTAATGTCCGATGGTAAACCGTAATGGAAAAGGATATCAGAAAAGGATATATATACAGGTATAACTGAGTCACTTTGCTGCCCAGCAGAAATTAACACAACATTGTAAATCAACTATATGTCAATCAAAAAAAAAGGACAGCTGAGAAATACTTTCTAAAAAAGTCAAGACTTTTTTAGAAAGTCATCTAACCAGTGCTATCCCCTTGGTGGGATGAGCCTTTGTACCCATCTGACACTGACCCTGAGTCTGTCAGCCCTGGACTGAGGTCGGCCTCACACATCTAAAGTTTCAGAGGCTGACAACAGACCTACCTCCGATGGCAGCCACTGACATCTAGGGGGGAGCCCTTTTCAACTGACAGAGGCCCCTCAGATGTGTTTACCTCACTTCAAGCACTGTCTCCTCTTTACCAGGCCTCCGGTGTCTTGACGCTTGGCCAGCAGGGTTGGTTTGCAAATTTGAAACCTTAGTTAAGGCTTGTTGAGGTTTGGTTTTGAAAACTGGCTGTTCCTACCCACATTCCTTTGAGATATAAATAGAAAAAAAAAAAAGGTTTAATTAGTAAAGCAAGACATCTGAGCTATGTCCACCTGATCCTTGAAAAGGAAATCTAAGAGGTTCTTCCTATCGCTTTTTCAATCCTATATAAGGCACGTCAGTGAGGTAGCAAAAGCGCATCTGTTTGTTGGCTCCTTCAGTTCTTTTTCCTGATTCTTCTTGGAGGAAAATCTAAAGCGGTGAGTAGCTGGTGGACCACCCAGATCCCAGACTCTTCTTTCCTACATGGATTCATTTTAGGCTGGTGCATGCGGTGCTCAGGTTCTTTTCCCGTGGAGTTGACACGTGGGTGGATTTTGATCTTTGGTAAATGGGTTTTTGATGTCTCTGATTCCCATCCTTTGGGACAGAAGGGCATCCATTCCGTAGAGGGTTTGCAAGCAGCCCAAGCTCTGTCTTTCTGTAAAGGAAACTTACAATGTTGCATTTCTCTGGCTAGTGTATTAAAATGCCATTGCATTTGTAACATGGTCTACTTCTGAATGGCTTGTAGATGTCTGTATAAGTGGTTGATGATGTAAATATATATATATATTTGACAAGAAAGCAGCATCAAATCTTTCTTCAGTTTACATTTTTTAATTTCACCTTTGGCATATATTCAAGAGAGGACACTGAGATGAAGGGGGCTGGAATCTTTTCAGTATTTGGTTTTTATTTGGATATTATGTCTTAGCTGGTCATACGCTTATTGCATTTTAAAATTTCTCAACAAATGTGCACTTTCTGTGGGCCTGGGGGGTGTGCTCCCCGCAGATGTGATTGTTTCTGCTGGGCATTTATCATATCTCGATTATTCTGTGAGAACAGGTGGAAAATGAGCATCACAGATGTCCTCAGTGCTGACGACATTGCAGCAGCCCTGCAGGAGTGCCAAGGTAAAGGGGAAGCGAGGCAGCGGCGGGTTTCTCGCACATATCAGTAGCTCCTGAAAAGTTACAAAAATTAAAATGCAAACTGGCTTAAAGTGCACGGGAATCAGAGGAAGAACTTATTAACTAGATAACTACATGATAGAAACAGGAGATCTGAGCATAGAATCCCTTTCTCTACAGTGAAAGAAACTTACTAAACATGAAGGGGGAAAAAAGGAGTCAGCGGATCCCCGTAGCCTGAATCCTATGACTGTATTTCTCTCACCAGTTAGACCAGTGGGGCTGCCATCTTGGATACACAGCCTGAATAAAGGGCACCAGGAGGCATGGAGGAGAGGAGGCCAGAGAAGGCGGGATGGACAAAGTCAAGTGGAGAGGGAAATCTGGGGATGGGGAAAGGAGATGAGGGTATGAAGCCATATGGTCTTGGCTGCCTCAGAATCCAGACCCAGTCACAGCCCTACTTGGCCTTTGAAAAAAAGTTTTTTTTAAACAGGGCTCAATGATCTTATGTAAAGTAGTTTTAACATCCTAAGTTGACATCACTTTGGTCCAGAGACAGAATGCAATCCAATGAGTGTCAGAATAAACTATTCTCTGTTTTTCAGATCCAGATACCTTTGAACCCCAAAAATTCTTCCAGACATCGGGCCTCGCTAAGATGTCGGCCAGTCAGGTGAAGGATGTTTTTCGTTTCCTAGACAACGACCAGAGTGGGTACCTGGATGAAGAAGAGCTGAAGTGAGCTTTGTCCTGAGCCCGACCAGCGCCCGACGCTGTTAGGCAGGGCTGCGTGCAGTGGAGGCCAGTCTCCCCAGCATCCTTCAGTGGCCAGCTCTGATGTGCTCTGATGCTGGTCACTCAGTAGATTCTCAGGAAAGAGCAGAACACGAGTCAGTCAGCCACGCTGGCTCACAAAACACTCAACATGAGCACCAAAGACTTGGGGACAAAAAGTCATTAGTCTTAGGAGTCTTCCTTGGCAAACCGACTTAACAGCAAACTTCTGAAAAACAATTTGTTTTTAACAAAAGGTCCACTAGTCTAGACAATGAAAGAAACGTTTGCTTGCTAAGATCATGACTGATTATTGTGGTTGCTGGGAAGAGATGGTTTGCTTCAAGAGAAAAAGAGAGGGGCGAACACAGCAATGTGTGTGGGTTTTAAAACCATTCCCCTCCATCCTCACTATCCTGTAGGTTTTTCCTCCAGAAGTTTGAGAGTGGCGCTAGAGAACTGACCGAGTCAGAAGCCAAGTCCTTGATGGCGGCTGCAGACAATGACGGAGACGGGAAGATCGGGGCTGATGGTATGTCCACACCTGTGCACGGCAGGAGAGACTTGCGCTCAGGTGGCATCCGGGGCAGGGGGGTTAGGCCATGAGGTCAGACAAATATAGGTTAAAGCCCCCCCACCTTCAGCCTGCTGAGCCTCAGTCTTTTCTTCCATAAAAGTAAAGTGAGGATGCAAATGATCTATGTCAAGACTCTGGCCTGGGGATATACCATAGAAGGTAGTCCCACTGATCACTGTCTATGAACCAGAAAATACCCTTCACTGGACCAGGGTACTAGCTACTAGCCTGGCCCATTATTTGCAAGACACCCTGACGCACCTGAAAAATAATGTTAGGAATCTCCAGCAGTGGGACTTGAGTCTCTCTGAATAAGGGAAGAATTGACATTCTCAAGTACACCTCATACCGAAGTATCTATTTGATTCTTTTGAGAGGGAAAGGATCTTAGCTTGCAAGAGGTTAAAGAAATGTTTTCCTGGACATTAGCATAACAAGGAGGCAATACTAAGAGAACGTGTAAATCAATCACCATTTGCTCAGCCTTCTGGGTGCAGAGCCCTGTATTCAAATTTCAGCGTAACTGCGCGTCTGGAGGATTATCTTCATCTGATTCTGTCATGTTACCACGTTTTACCTACTCCGTGCATGTCAGCTCAGGAGAACTTAAGCGTGTTCCTTATGGTGGTACTAATTAAAATGTAAAAAATCTACTCAAAATGATACCACTATCACTTACTACAAGGGAGTTAATGCAGCCTATATGGATAGCTCAGAAAAATAGTTTAGGTAAGGGAAGATAGATTTATTTAAACTTACTCATGAAAGACTTCAAACAAGCAAAGCTTACCAATAAATATAAAGCAAATCCTAGTTTTCAGCTTCACTCTGTAGCATCCACACCTTATTATTATCTCTTAATAATATAAACTTGGGGGCAAGGTTAGGGTTCAGTAGAGAAGAGTCAGCGCAAAATCCCAAACCATTAAATGTTTCCTAAACATACAGTAAGTAGCCCAACAGAAGGAGGAAACCTCCCACTTCTGCCCTGAATTGACCAGACAAAAGGTTGAGTGAGCACAGGTACTATGATGGGTTGCTACGATGAATTCATTTCTCGTCAAAGAGAAATGACTGGATTGGCAAGTTCTAACACAAGGGGCTCTGATGCAGAATTAAAGATGTTTGCTACATTAGATTCGGCGGGAGGACGGAACACGCAGGCTGTCAGGGACACCTTTTCTTCTTTCTGCGCCCTTGGAGGGGCCATGGCCTTCATCTGACAACGCGTTTGGCTCTCTTTCCTCTTCAGCACCCTCAGTGGCAGTAGCCTGTCTGTAAAGTGCCAAGCCTTCCCCGCTGACCCTGTTCTCACCTCTTCTGTTCTAGAATTCCAGGAAATGGTACATTCTTAAAGGGCCCAGACTGTGGAGCTAGAATCAGCTGGAAGGCCTCCAAAGCCCCAGGAATTGGGACACCCCACCTCCTGCCCTTAATTTATTAATTTCCCCCAAAATGCTTCTACAGTTTGCCTGTTGTGTCAGTGAGGTCGTAAGACAGTCATCCATGACTTTTTGGTGGTGGGTATGCCCTAGTGACTCCTGTAAGGCCCTCAGCAGACAAAAATGCCTTAAAAAAAAATCACCCAATAAAGACACCTTTCTCATCATCTGCTGATGTGTGGGTGTGGTTTCTTCCTCTACGAGGGATGAAAGCGATTTGAAGACCGAGGGAAGAATTTCAGGAAGATTTCTGGTCTTAGTCGAGCACTAAGCCAGCCTTACTTGCGTTGTGCATAAGCGCACAGGGAAAGGAGGTTCGGGAAAAAATGTCACAAATAAATGGCATCATCAGGCTAGGATTTTCTCAGCAAATTATCTGAGTCTGAAACGCCTATGAAGAGATTTTAGCCAGCGGAAAGTCACGCTTGCTTATGTGTTTTCTGCTACTGGGTGTTAGGTTGTTATAAGAGAGATTTAAGTAAAAGCAAATAGTACAAGACAGAAAAAAAGTGCAAGGCTACAATGGCCCTAAAGCTAAGGAAACCTGCAGTGCTGGCTGAGACAAGCAGACATATTTTCAAGCTGGTTTTTTTTCCCTTAGGAAAACAGGCTATTGGAGACTTGCTGGCTCTGACCAAATCTCCCGCCACCCCCTTCTCCCTCTCCCGCCTCACCTGCTTCCTCTTTCTCCCTTCTCCTCTCTCCTTTCTCAGCCACCATTTTCCTGGCTCTTATCTGATACCAACTGAACCAACTACATCCAGAATTGCCCGAACATTTGAGGCGAGACTCAGGTTCCCATTACAGGTCTTTCACTAGGGTGGGGCAACCTCAAGCCAGGAAATTCTCATTAGGCTGACTTCCAGGTGGCAGGTTTGAGCTCTTCTCTCGGGCTGACCCTGAGGGTGAGGACTCCTGGGAGGAACTGAGGCACGTCCCCAGAGTGAGTTTACAAGCTCACACTTCTTACCCCGATGTCCAGGCTCGCAGTGCCCTGGCCCCTCTTGGGTTTGCTGCCATCCTGCCGAGTGGCTTATCTGCTTCAGACTCCTGTTTTTTTGGAGTTTGTGGCAGAGCAGATTTTCAAAGTGCGGGCTATGTACTACAAGGGGGTCTCAAGGTGATTTTATGGGGGCAGGGGCCAACACTGTTAAATGTGATAGCCATGTATTTATTTTGATAGGTGTCAAAAAGATAAAAGTAGCACAAACTGTATTTTAATATCGCTGCTTTAAAATAAGGCTACTAGACATTTGAAAGCATATTGAGGGACTTCCCTGATGGTTTAGCAGTCTAGTGGTTAACACTCTGAACTCCCAACGCGTGGGAACTAGGATCCCACATGCCACACAGAGAGAGCCAAAGGGAAAGAGAAAGTGTACTGATTTGAAGAATATTAAGTCAGGCAGAGGGGCTTCCCTGCGGGCTTGGCAGTAAAGAACCTGCCTGCAATGCAAAAGATGCAGGAGACGCGAGTTCAGTCCTTGAGTTGGGAAGATCCCCCTGGAGGAGGGCACAGCAACCCGCTGCACTATTCTCACTATGAAAATCCCAAGGACAGAGGAACCTGGCGGGCTATGGTCCACAGGGTCACAGAGTCGGACACAACTGAAGCACACGCACGCATGTCGTGTAGAAAGGACAAAACCCACAAAGGCCGTTTTCAGAAGACTCAAGCTGCGGAAATCCAGCCCCAAATGAAGCCCTCCGTGGGCAGGGCCACAGAACGAAGTGTGTCCCTTCACGGCCGGCTCTCTTGCTCCCCCTCCCTTTGCACAGCTGTGCCCTCATGCTCTCGTCCTCCTCCACATCCCTCCTGGAATTGGGCTAGTTCCTCTGTACCTGCAGCTTCCCTGGGTATGTGACAGTTTCTCCCAGGTACCAGCAAGAGGGCCTTCCAGGCCAATTCTGATGCCCTAGGAGGCTTGATCCCTAAAACAATCCACCACCACCACACCACGTGGACACTCTGATCCTCCTGACGTTTCTGTTCACTCCACTAGCTCTCCCCAGGTAAGGGCTCTCATCCCAACAGTTCTGGAGGGACAGCCTTTAAATAACTCAGTGTGATCGTGTAGCCTTCTTCCCTCGGGCTCTGGACACCATATGCCTCGAAGAAACAAGATGAATGATGCTGCCTTTTTAGACAGTTTAACTGACTAAGAAATCCATTACCCATTGGAGTAGCAGAAAAGGTAAAGACTGTTGAGCTTCTCTTATTTCTTTTCTGTCAAGAGGGCATCTGTATGGAAATAATCACTGGAGGGGTTGTTCAGAGCACCCAGGGGACTTCCCTGGGGGCGCAGATGGTAAAGAAGCTGCCTGCCAATGCAGGAGACCCGGATTCAGTCCCTGGGTTGGGAAGATTCCCTGGAGAAGAAAACGGCAGCCCACTCCAGTATTCTTGCCTGGAGAATTCCATGGACAGAGAACCTGGCAGGTTACAGTCCATGGGGTCACAGAGTCAGATACGACAGAGTGACTAACACTCACGGGGGACACTGTGCCATTGAGTCATACTCATGTTCTGAATGTCTTGGGGAAACTGTTTAGAGGCTGGATGGATACAAGAGGATGAATTGCCATGTTTTCCATAAATAGACAGTTATTCATGAATTGTGTTCATTCCACTGTTTCAAAGGGCTTCCCTGATGGCTCAGACAGTAATGAATTCGCCTGCAATTCAGGAGTCTCGGGTATCCCCTGGAGGAGGAAACGGCTACCCACTCCAGTATTCTTGCCTGGGGAACTCTATGGATAGAGAAGCCTGGCAGGCTATAGTCCATGGGGTCACAATGAGTCAGACATGACTGAGAGACTGAAACTTTGTTTTGCTTTACTGTTTCAAAAGTATAATTCAAACTACTTTTGCCCATTTCAATTACATTACCTTTTCATTTTTCTAACCCATTCTTAGGCACTTAATTCCAAAGTCTCTGTCAATGGTAATAACTAGCAAACAAAAGGAGCCATCTCTCTGTATTTATCACCTAAAAGTGTCAGCTGGTACACTTAAATGAAACAATCTTTAGTGGTCTTTACTCATATCAATTTTTAACTGTGTTCTTTGGATCTGGGGTGTTTGTAGGAGGGGGTATTCTACTCTGCAGGTAATAACAACTCCAGGCATTCGGACACATTTGTGAATTAGCACTTTTTATTTTGGGAGTTATTTATCTAGGTTGAAATTTTGTAGAAACGTTAGCATTTCCAAATTTTTGCAGTACATATAATTTGAAAAGAAAATGTTTTCAAAAATTACCCTAGTTTAGTCATTATATAAATATTGTACAAAGCAATTCATTTTTAAATAGGTCCTATTCAATATGTGCCTCATGGGAAAGAATAAAGTGAAAGGACATACAGCAAAATGTTAACAGCCGTTCTCTCCAGCTGGTAGGATTACAGACCAGTGAGATGAGCCTGGAGGCTTTTAAATGGGGGAGCATAGCAACTAGAGAAAATGAAAAATCAAACATAGGTTTCACACAAACAACCCACCTCAAGAAAACATGTTCTCAGCAGTAGAATGATGATATTTTGACTTTGAAATGAGGGCCCACATTGCCTACTAGGTCACAGATTTGAAAAACTTGGTGTCTGTTATTTTTCCTAATTGCTTATAAAACAGGGTGGCATCAGTGGCCTTGACTCTTTGTACAACTATAATTTGAGTTTATAATTTAGTAGTTTATAATTGAATGGAATATGATCTCAACGGCAGCTTTGTGTATGTGCTTAATTGTTGCAACTAAAGAAAATTACTAAAATACTTCTAATATTAGTTAGCATTTTGCTTCAGCTTCTGCACATTATGTTTATACAATTATTTTAACATACAGGTTTTTGCAGCTCTTTCCAGCTCAAACACAAAGTGTAGCAAAACAGTGAAGATGTGAAATATTTGTTGAATTGTTGAGGTTTACAAGCTACATAGTTAATTCTGCACAATGACTACAGTTTAATTTTGTGTAATGAGTACTCGGGAATCCAATTTCAAGCAAAAACCTATCTGGTATCTCTTCTGCTAATGTTAAGGTATGGTATTACTTTGCAAACACTTAAGAAGACAGATGAAATTGGAATCACCAAGATCATTTCCACCTGGCCTGTTAATTTATTCACTGGAAAGGCTATTCATTTACACAGTGTTTTAACTGGTTTCAAAAAGTCCCTTCTTTTGGAAGGGAGTGGATTTCGACATCATTTTTTCTTAGGGGTTCTACAATGCATGTAAATAGATTCACACCTCAAATTATAAGGTATTTCAAACGTACACCTGAGACTACAGAGATGTAGCCAACACCTGGTCACCCACCACCTCACTGGAGCAAACCCTGGCAGGGGCTGTTTGGTAGGTTTGTAATCTGTCATCTTGCTTAGGCTGCAGGCATCCGGTTAGGGTGGGCAGCAGGAGACATCCGGCCTGGGATTTGGAGGCTGGGAGTGAAGCAGCCGTGATACTGATGCTCTGGAGGTTGGTCTGGGAGTATCTTACCTGCTGGTTCTCCTCCGTGGTGTGGGGATCTCATTCTGTCCCAGGTCCAGAAGCATTTCCTTCTATGACAAAGAAATCCAGCTTCGGGAGCAGTGAGAGACTGATAGAAGTTCCAGTCTATTCCCAGGGGCTCCAGCCTGTCCTCACTCTCTTTACATCCGTCTTCTCTTCCTGCCTGTCTGCTCTGCAGAATTCAAGCTTCAGCATCAGATGAAGGCGAGAGCCTTATAGAGACTACTGAACCAGGCTTCACTGGTTCATAATACCTGTAATGTACATATTTGTTTATACATTTACATATACAATATACATATACATATACAAATATACATATTCGTATATACATATGATTGTATTTATTACATAATTACATAATACCTGTAATTTATACCTGAAAATTACATTATATATAACATTATATATAACATAAATGTATATATATATTTCCTAGATGATTCTCACTTTCCAATACTGATTTACCAAACTGCCTCAGATTTTTCACTTTTTAATAAAAGAATCCTTTACAAGTGGAAGATTCTTTACAAGTGATCACAGGAAGAGATGGAGATCAAGGGCAATTTTAACTGCAGGAGAGAGTTGTACCCTCAGGATGAAGGTCACCTCGGAATGACATGGTTTCTGGGCTCTAAGTCAACGAAAAAAAGGTTGATTACTTGACTCAGGGGTCTGATATTTCTGCCAACAGAATGGGAGGAAGTGGTTCTTTGTACAGGTAGCCTTGGATGTGTGTATCACACCCAGACCTCTTCTCAACAGCTTCCTCTTGGAGCTCAGTACTAAGATGAGTGCAGGGAGGAGAGAACTCACTAGAATGTCAAATGAGCCTGTGACCCAAGCTCTGTGTGCACAGCTTGCAGCAGACAGAACTTTGAAAGAGGGAAGTCCTTTTCTCCATTATCCCTCTTCCCTACCTCCATAATTCTTCCATCAACATACTGTATCCTTTAAGGCAGGCACTGCATTGGACAACGGGAACAAGATGATGACTCTAATCAGGTCTGACCATCTGTAAGCTCACTTTTTTTGTTAGCAGGGAGAAAGACGTATGTGAGGACACGTCCAGAACCTCCCATCCTGGATCTGTGACTTCTTAACCTGGAAAAATGCCTTAACTTATTCCCTTGGAGTTTTGAACTCACAGATTCTTTTTCCTTATCTTTACTGAGGTGTAATTGGCATTTAAAATTGTGATATATTTAAAGTGTAGACCATGGTGATTTTACAAATGCACGTGTTATACAAAGATTCCCACCAGTAAGAAACACATTCCCATCGCCTCACACTGTTTTTTTTTTTAATGAAAACACTTAATTCTACCTTGTCAGCAAATTTCAATTATACAGTGTTATCAACTATAGTCGCCATGTTCACGTTACAGCCTCAGATCTTTTTCATCTTATAATTCCATTTATTTATTTAGGGCTGTGCTGGGTCCTCGTTGTGGCATAAGGGCTTTCTCCAGTTGCAGTGGCTTCTCCTGCTGCAGGGCACAGGCTCTGGGGCACGTGGGCTTCAGTAATCCTGGTGCATGGGCTTTATTGGCCCATATGACACGTGGCATCTTCCTGGAGCAAGGATCAAACCCGTGTCTCTTGCACTGGCAGGCGAATTCTTAATCACTGGACCACCAGTGAAGTTCCTTATTCATCTTATAAACAAAAGTCTGTAACTTTTATCAGCCTCTCCTTACTTCCTTCACCACCACTACTCCAGTCCCTGGCAATCATTATTTGACTTTCTGTTTCTATGAGTTCCTTTTTTTTTTTTTTAAGGTTTCCTATAAAAGTGATACCACCCACTATTTGTCTTTCTCTGTCTGGCTTATTTGACTTAGTCTAATTCCCTCCAGTTTCATCTGTGTTGATGCAAATGGTAGGACTTCCTTCTTTCTTACAGCTGAATAATATTCTATTGTGTACATATGTGTCACATTTTATTCATTCATCCATCAATGGACACTTAGGTTATTTCACCTCAGATTCTGTGAATAATGCTGTAATGTACACGGGAGTACAGAAATCTCTTTCAGATAATTTCATTTCCTTTTTTTTTTTTTTTTTAAGGTTTCCTATAAAAGTGATACCACCCACTATTTGTCTTTCTCTGTCTGGCTTATTTGACTTAGTCTAATTCCCTCCAGTTTCATCTGTGTTGATGCAAATGGTAGGACTTCCTTCTTTCTTACAGCTGAATAATATTCTATTGTGTACATATGTGTCACATTTTATTCATTCATCCATCAATGGACACTTAGGTTATTTCACCTCAGATTCTGTGAATAATGCTGTAATGTACACGGGAGTACAGAAATCTCTTTCAGATAATTTCATTTCCTTTGGATATATCCTAATAGTGGAATGGCTGAATCACAAGGTAGTTCAATTTTTAGGTTTTTTTTTTGAGGAAACTCCATACTGTTTTCCATAGTGTCTGCACCAACTTACATTCCCACTCATAGTGCAGCAGAGTTCCTTTTTCTCTATATATACCCTGGCCAGCAGTTGCTCTTATTCTTTTTTAAAAATAAACCTAACTAGTGTTAGGTGATATTGTGATTTTGATTTGTATTTCCCTGTTTTTCTGTATCTATGAAAAATATCATTAGAATTTTGATCAGTAATGCACTAAATCTATGGATCATTTGGCGGCATGGACATTTTAGCAATATTAATTCTTCCAATCCATGACACAGAATATATTCCCACTTATTTTGCCTTCAATTTCTTTCACCAGTTTTATAATTTTAAGTACACAGATCTTTCACCTTGGATAAATTTATTCCTAAGTGGGGTTTTTTTTTTTGATACTTGTAAATTGTTTTCTTAATTCCACTTTCTGGTATTTTATTGTCAGTGTATAGAAACGCAATTTATTTTTGTGTAATTGATATTATATATCCTGCAACTCCACTGAATCTGTTTATTCTAACAGGTTTTTGGTAGAGTCTTTAGGATTTTCTACATATAATATCCTGTCATCTGCAGGAACAATTTTACTGCTTCCTTTATGACTTGGATACATTTATTTTTCTTTACAAAAAGAAATACTGAGCCTACTTGCTCAGACTAGGACTTCCACAACTATGTTGAATAAAAGCGATTTGAGTGGGCATCCTTGTCTTGTTCCTGATCTTAAAGGAAGAGCTTTAAGCATTTCACTGTTGAACATGATGTGAGCTGGGGTTTTATCATTTATGGTCTTCATTATGTTGAGGTACATTCCTTCTATATCCCATTTGATAGGAGTTTTTAATCATAAAAGGATGTTGAGTTTTGTCAAACGCCTTTTCTCCATCTATTGCAATGAGAATATGACTTTTATCCTTCATTGTGCCAATGGGGTAGGTCACACTGATTTTGTGGATGCTTAACCATTCTTGCACCCCTGGAACAAATTCCACTTGATCATGGTATAAGATCATTTTAATGTACTGTTGAATTCAGTTTGCTAATTTTTTTCTTCATGTATGTCCAGCAGGGATATTGGCTGTCATTTTCTTCTCTTGTAGTATCTTTTTCTGTCAGGATAATGCTGGCTTTGTAAAATTTTAGAAGTGTTTCCCTCACTTCTATTTTTTGAAAGAGTTGGAAAGGATTTGTATTAATTCTCTAAATTTTGGTAAAATTTACCAGTGAAGCCACCTGGTTCTAGGCTTTTGTGGTTGGGAGGTTTTGATTATTAATTCAGTCTCCAAATGAGTAATTAGTCTGTTCAGATTCTTTCTTCATGATTCAGTCTTGGTAGGCTATGTATTTCCAGTGACTTATCCATTTCATCTAGCTTATATAACTTGTTGATGTAAAATAGTTCATAGTAGTTTCTTGTGACCCTTAGCATCTCTGTATTATCAATTGTAATGTCTTCTCTTACATTTCTGACTTTAAGTCCTCTTTGTTTTCCCTAGTTTAGCTAACAATTTGTCAATCTTAATCATCTTTTCAGAAACACCAGCTCTTAGTTTCACTGATATTTTCTATTGTCTTTTTAGTTCAGTATGACCTTTATTTCCTTCCCTCTATTAAATTTGGAATCAGTTTGCTTTCTTTTAGTTCCTTCAGATTTAAAGTTAGGTTGTCTACTCAAAATCTTTGTTCTGACCGTAGGCATTTATTGCTATAAACTTCCCTCCTGAACTGCTTTTGCTGCATCCAATTAAGTTTTGGTACAGTATGTTGCCATCATCATTTGCCTCAAATTTTTTAATTTCCTTTTTGATTTCTTCTTTGATCTATTGGTCCTTCAAAAGCATGCTGTTTCATCTCCACGTATTTGTGAATTTTCCAGTTTTCTTCTTGTTAACTAATTTCTAGTTTCATACCATTTGTCAGGGGAAAAGATGCTTGATATGATTTTAACCTTAAGTTAATTCAAACTTACTTGGTGATATAATATATGATCTCTCCTGGAAAATGTTTCATGTGTGTTTGAGAAGAATGAGTATTTTGTTGCTGTTGAATAGAATGTTCTCTGTATGTCTTTTTGGGTCATCTCGTTTAACATGCAGTTTAAGTCCAACGTTACCTTAATATTCTTTCAGGATACAGGACAGTGAAATTCATACAGTCAGAGCAATCTACTCCCTTGGCACTGAGTCCAGGTATACACCCAAATTGGGTGCTCTTGAACTTACTAAAAAAAATTTTTTTGACTACGTGCATTGGAACTTGTGAATAACCCTGTTGACTATCAAAGCCAAGTAACACGAGGGCCCATTCCTTGGGGGTGTGTACGTGCGTTAGTCACTCAATTCAGTTCAGTTCAGTTGCTCAGTCGTGTCCGACTCTTTGCGACCCCATGAATTGCAGCACGCCAGGCCTCCCTGTCCATCACCAACTCCCGGAGTTCACTCAAACTCATGTCCATCGAGTCGGTGATGCCATCCAGCCATCTCATCCTCTGTCGTCCCCTTAATCACTCAGTCCTGGACAAATCTTTGCGACCCCAAGGACTTTAGCCAGTCAGGTTCCTCTGCCCATGGAATTCTCTAGGCAAGAATACTGGAGAGGGTTGCCATTCCCTTCTTCAGGGGTTCTTACCAACCTAGGGATCAAACCCAGGTCTCCTGTATTGCAGACAGTTTTTTTTTTACCATCTGAGTCCACCAGGGAAGCCCTGGTGGAGATCCCCTCCCAGTTGTATGGTGCTGCGCAGAGGGTGAGGCTCAGACTTTCCTATCCATTTTGCTATGGGTATTTTCTTTCACCTCACATATGGGAGTCTCACCTCACATTTAGTTGGTCTCTAGATTTCTCTCAGATGAAACTGCTCTGACTGTAGCTGTACATTCACTGCATTTGGGGAAGGAGGAAAGATCAGAAGCCTCCTACATCTCCATCTTGGTCCCCTGCTTCTGAGTTCAGAAATTCTTTGTGCAAAAGATCTAATTTTCCTTTTTTTTTTTTTTTTATGATTTGGATCTAATTTTCTATTTCTGTTACTGGACATAGATTTGAATCCCATCCTGCTGGGAGACAGAATCATAATTCAAGACAATGTCAAGAATTCAGCCTCATCTTCACCCTTATTTTACCAACTGACAGAAGAGGTGGGTAATGCAAGGTTCTGCATGGGAAAGGAGTACGTGGTGCTTAGTCCATACAAGCGACCAATGAGTCAAGCTCATTCCCCTCCAGTCTTCTGGACTTCAGCAGTGGGTCCACCTAGGCCACAGCTAATTTCTCTTTGTTCTAATCTTATGGCCTCTCAAGTCTGGCTTTCTCTAAATTACTTCCGTATACAAGTAAAACATTTAGTTGCTTCCTGCATCAAGTAGCACTTACTCACGCTTGACACAGAGGGGGCACTCTGCAAGACCTGCCACTTTCCCCATTCCACAAGGAACAAGGTATACATCTACACCCTCTCTCCTCTGAGACCTCCAAACACATCTAAGTGTCTATCATCCTTACTCCACCCACCTCACACCCGTGCACACCCTATGACTGTGAAAAAGGAGGATGCATCATCATCTAAGCCTCCTTGCTTCCTTAGCTTTTGAAACTGAAAAAGCATTTCGATTTCCGATTTTGCTTGGTTTATTTTGTTTTTGTATCATCTCTCTCCTGTGGCGATCAATGCAACTGACTGACTGGGGCACAGAATGCAAAGTAAGTTCAGTTCAGTTCAGTCGCTCAGTCGTGTCCGACTCTTTGTGACCCCATGAATCGCAGCACGCCAGGCCTCCCTATCCATCACCATCTCCCCGAGTTCACCCAGACTCACTTTCATCGAGTCCGTGATGCCATCCAGCCATCTCATCCTTGGTCGTCCCCTTCTCCTCCTGCCCCCAATCCCTCCCAGCATCAGAGTTTTTTCCAATGAGTCAACTCTTCGCATGAGGTGGCCAAAGTACTGGAGTTTCAGCTTTAGCATCATTCCTTCCAAAGAAATCCCAGGGTTGATCTCCTTCAGAATGGACTGGTTGGATCTCCCTGCAGTCCAACGGACTCCCAAGAGTCTTCTCCAACACCAAAGTTCAAAAGCATCGATTCTTCAGCGCTCAGCTTTCTTCACAGTCCAACTTTCACATCCATACATGACCACAGGAAAAACCATAGCCTTGACTAGGCGGACCTTAGTCGGCAAAGTAATGTCTCTGCTTTTGAATATACTATCCAGGTTGGTCATAACTTTTCTTCCAAGGAGTAAGCGTCTTTTAATTTCATGGCTGCAGTCACCATCTGCAGTGATTTTGGAGCCCCAAAAAATAAAGTCTGACACTGTTTCCACTGTTTCCCCATCTATTTCCCATGAAGTGATGGGACCGGATGCCATGATCTTCGTTTTCTGAATGTTGAGCTTTAAGCCAACTTTTTTGCTCTCCTCCTTCACTTTCATCAAGAGGCTTTTAAGTAAAGGCATGCTGGGGAGAATGCAATAAAATGTTATCTTACCACGTTTTTATTGTAATTGTACTTTGCACATTACAAAGTACTTTCATTTGTGTCATCTAATGTAATATTTGCAGTTCTCCTTTGAGGTAGGTATTAATCTTATTTTTCAAAGGAAGAAACTGGAGCTGAAAGAAGTTAAGTGATTAATCAAAAGTCATATAAATGGCAAGTGATAAATCAGAACTAAAATTTGGCTGTTCAACCTAAGCCCCAGGCTCCTTCTACCATTCTTCCAAAAGCATTTGCTCTGAGACAAAGGAAGGAATTCTTTAACCTGGAGTTTGCAAATTATGCTCCCTGGAGCCACAGGGTCCTGTACAAGTGCTCTAGGGTCCCTCAAGGAGACAGAGATGGAAGAGGGGAAACTCTTGGAAAAGGCCAGCAGAAGGTTTTCTTAGGTCTCATTTCTACCACTCAGCCTCACATTCAAGCAGGGTAGCTTTGTGTCTATTTTGTAGAAGTTTCCATGGACTTTGGGGCAATAAAAGGGGGAAAGATTTTGCTACCTTAAAATTCTTTGAAAATTATTACTGTAATGTCAAAACATGTCTTCCTAACAAAAGACTGTCATACACTAAAGCAAGCTGGTTGAGGGGGTCTTTCAAGAACAAGTAATGACAGCAATCTTGTTGAATAACAATTAAGGGCTGGGACTACTGTACCATTTAACTCTTTAATCACTCATTTAACCATTTAATCACTGTCCCATTTAACTCTTTTGGATCTTAATTCCTTGAATAGGGATTGAACCTGCGGCCAGGCAATGAAAACACCAAGTCCTAACCACTGGACCACCAGGGAATTCCCACTCATTTTATTCTTAAAGTGAAATTCCTACTAGAAAAGCATTTACTAGCAGTCATTTTACATATTAGACACAGAGACTGGAGACACCTTACATAATGGGTCCAAGGACTTCCACCCAGGGAATGAGAGCTAGAATAAGTACCCAGTTCAGCCTCACGCCCAGATTCCAACACCACCTCCCTAAACATGAAGGTCTATTCTATTAAGCTGAATAAGAGGTGCTATTTTCACACCTAATCTGTGAGAGACAAGGCAACCGAAACTCCAGTCTTGAGTTTGGCCGTGCGGTCTGCTGCAAGGGCTTGAACTCCGAGTATCAGAAATCACGAGCGGTTCCAGCTCCCACAACCCACAGGCCTCCAAACCTAGTGAATCCAAAGGGCTGGCAAGGGCGATGCCCTGAGTTGCAAGGCCTGGGACCGGGCACTGTGGGGAGAGGGCCACGCTCTGGTCCCGCTTTGCCACACACCATGCTCGCCACCTGCAGCTATCTTTCTCCCTGAAGGCAAAGAAGTTGCGAGAGGCACAAAGTCACTTGACATCTCTCAAACAGGGATCTAAAAAGACCAACAAGTATGTGGTGGGACCCTGTGGACAATGAAAACGGGCAAGCTACCT
The DNA here is from genome assembly GCA_006410675.1 of Oreotragus oreotragus. NCBI lineage: Eukaryota > Metazoa > Chordata > Mammalia > Artiodactyla > Bovidae > Oreotragus > Oreotragus oreotragus. Next base: position 146,087 of record SJYX01017792.1, read on the forward strand.
GACTAAATACACTACCCCACCAAACGTTGGGCCTTCCATTGCACCTTCACAATCCCTTTCGCACAAAACAAGGCCCATTTCATTTTTCTTCAAAAACGCAACCCTCGCCTTCAGCCAGGGCAAAAATCTGAGGGTAAAAAAAAAAAAAAAAAAGACAAAAACCGTTTCACTTCAACTTAATTCTTACAGTATCGACAGAAGAAACACCTACCCAGAACACAAAGGGGAATGAACCCACCCGGTTGCGCCAAAAGGGAACGCTGGGCTGCGGAATTCTTCTTCCGGGCCGGCGGCAACCACTTCCGGGGGGACGGCGAGCGAGGCGGAAGTGCGGTCTTCCGGCCCATCTGTCTCTGGGCGGGCCGAGGGAGGCTCCCGAGGCTGGGGGGCCGGGCCGGGATGGCGGCAGCGGCGTCCGGGGCCGGAGCAGGAGCGGCCCAAGAGAAGCAGTTCCCGCCGGCGCTGCTGAGCTTCTTCATCTACAACCCGCGCTTCGGGCCGCGCGAGGGAGAGGTAAGTGGAGCGGGGCCGCGCGTGGGCGTCCGGGGGCGGCCGAGGGCCCCGGGTAGCGGGGCTGCTGGATGGGGTCCGGCCCGGGCAGCCGCGGGGTGCGCCTGGGGTCGTCGCTTGTCAGTCTCCCCTTATCGACTGGCCTTTACCGGACTGTTGTGCTGGGTGTGCGGCAGGGCCCAGACAACGCGGGCAGGGTCTGGTACAGGTCCCAGATCAGTGCCTGCTTATTGAGTGAAGGTTCGTCGGTTAATCACACAGGTGGAGTCTCTCTTCTCGTAACATCAACCCTGGATGATTAAAGTTGAGCTTTTGTCTTTGTTGCTGGAAGTCCCCCGCCTAGAAACGTAGAACAAGAGTGGGAGACGGTAGTCCTGTAATGCAGGCTTGGCGGATCTTAAGAAAGGTTTTTTTTTTTCCCATTTAGTAAGTTAAATCGGATGAGAGCGGATGGTTTTGTTTTGTGTTTTTTTTTTTTTTTTTTTATCGTTACTTTTTCAAGGTGGGGACGGTAACTTCCTCAAAGGGTGTCCGGCGCCAAGTTTTGTTGGCAGGAAATCACGGTCCTTTTAAAGGCTGCCGGTCCAAATGCTTGTGAACTTGCTGGGTTTAATTTGTATGTCTGTGCACATGCACACACATTTATTTCTTACAAGCATTGATGTATTACAAATTAGCATGGAGAAAGAAATCCAAAGGTGGAGTTTTCAGCATCGTTGTCTAATTTAGTTCAGATGGCATATGACTTACCAAATATCACAATTGCCTTTTATGCAGTTGGGCGTTTGTTACACCTTGAAAAGAAGATAATCTTTGTTTTTCTAAAAGGGGCTTTTGTTTTGTCTTACCAGCCAGCAGATACGACATGAGAGGTTGCCACTAAGTATTGTCAACAGCTAAGACAGAAAAAATGTTTATGTCAATGTTGTGGTTCTCTCTCTCCATACTTTAGGAGGAAAATAAAATTTTGTTTTATTATCCAAATGAAGTAGAAAAGAATGAAAAAATTAGAAACGTTGGATTATGTGAAGCTATTGTACAGTTTACAAGGTAATACCTTTCAATGTGCTTTTGCAGAGCTCAGTGAATTCTTAAAACTTCCACTGGGGGATTGTCACTAACATATTTTTTTTACCCTTTTTAGGACCTTTAGTCCATCAAAACCTGCAAAATCTTTACATACGCAGAAGAACAGACAGTTCTTCAACGAACCAGAAGAAAATTTCTGGATGGTCATGGTATTTACATATACAGTACACTTTTCTGAATTTGTATTATACAGTAATGGGTGATCTTTACCGTTAGGAATTCAGGGAAGTCCTCTGGTCATTGCATCAGAGGAGAGTTACAGTACATTCAGTAGCAATTTAAAAATCAAACTCCTGTTTGGTGTATTTGTTTGGGGGGGCTCCTTTAAGAAATTTTGGTGTTGGGACGTGTTCAAGTTTATTTAAGTTAGGGGAAAGTTTTAAAACACATATAATTGATTCCTTAAATCAAAATTTGTAGGTTGTTCGGAATCCTATCATTGAAAAGCAAAGTAAAGATGGAAAACCAGTTGTTGAATACCAAGAGGAGGAGTTGCTGGTAATGGGTCATTTTTTATTTCATATTTTTAGGGGAAAAAATTGTTACTATCTTGAGTGACTGACTTGTTCAGATTTAACTTATGTCACTTTGGCAGAAGTTTCTCAAAATCGGCACAGGGGAATGTTGTGCTTGTTTCCATGAGCACAATCTTATAAAAACGTGTATGTGCCGTCTCTTACCACTGCCTTCCTCTATTCATCTGTGTTTGAAGCCCTCCTAAAAATTAGACTTGTTTGCTTAGTCGTGTCCAGCTCTTTGCAACTCCATGGACTATAGCCTGCCAGGCTCCTCTGTCCATGGGATTTTCCAGCCAAGAATTACTGGAGAGAACTGCCGAACCAGGCTTCAGTTCAGTTCACTCGCTCAGTCGTGTCCGACTCTTTGCAGCCCCATGCGTGGACTGCAGCACGCCAGGCTTGCCTGTCCATCACCAACTCCCAGAGCTTGCTCAGACTCATGTCCATCAAGTCAGTGATGGCTCTCCAACCGTCTCACCCTCTGTCATCCCCTTCTCCTCCTGCCTTCATTCTTTCCCAGCATCAGGGTCTTTCCCAGTGAGTAAGTTCTTCCCATTAGGTGCCCAAAGTATTGGAGTTTCAGCTTCAGCATCAGTCCTTCCAGTGAATATTCAGGACTGATCTCCTTTAGGATGGACCGGTTGGATCTCCTAGCAATCCGAGGGACTCTCGGTCTTCCCCAACACCACAGCCCAAAAGCACCAATTCTTCGGCGCTCAGCTTTGTTTGTGGTTCAACTCTCACATCCTCACATGACCACTGGAAAAACTGTAGCTTTGACTAGATGGACCTTTGTTGGCAAAGTAATGTCTCTGCTTTTTAGTATGCTGTTCATGTTGGTCATAGCTTTTCTTAGGCTTACTGGTTCATAATTGGATTTAAATACCTCTTAGTTTCAGCACACAACTATTATAGGACCATGTGTATGAACATTATATTGCTTTACCGAGAGTCACTATACCTTTACTATGCAATTGATTATTTTTCTGTTTTCCCTCGAATGAGATCTGTGCTGTTTCTGTGCTATTTGTAGGACAAGGTTTATAGTTCGGTGCTCCAGCAGTGCTACAGCATGTACAAGGTAAGCGCGACATGGTTTCTGGTTGAGAGTCTAGCCAATTACCCGAATTTACGCGGGTCATTTAAAATAATTCTTGATTCTTTATATGACTATAAGGTGACTATGTGTCTGTTATGGGGAGAAAATAATGGGGCCTGTGAAGCAGCATTGAGGTTTATGCCTGTACTGATTCATGCAATACAGAGCCCTTATCTTTTCTACAACTTGTCGTAAGAGTATATCTCCATCAGTGAGTGATAGAATCCATGTTCTTAAGGAAAGTAGAGAGTGCAGAGATTTGTATGATGTAAGAAGTCTAGCAATATTATTTATATAAAGTGAAACTTAGATATGAGTTCAGATTTTTTAAAAATGCCCAGAACAATTGGGTGATTTTACAAAAATTACAGTATCCCTTAACAGTGTTTTGATATTTTGTGACTTATAACTCAGACTTTCTAATGTAAATATTTTCTATAGTCAAAAAGAATTGTGGGATGAAATAAGCAGAATTAATGTAAAAGAAAATGAAGAACTTGTTATATTGGGAAATTGAAGGACAAAAAATTTTTTTTCTTAATCTTTTACACCATTAGCTTTTTAATGGTACATTTCTAAGAGCCATGGAAGATGGAGGTGTCAAGCTCCTAAAAGAAAGATTAGAGAAATTCTTCCATCGAGTAAGTATTCGGAATTTTATTTGTAATCTTGGTAATTATCAAACTGACTGTTAGAGAAATACAGACAAGTTTGCTTCTCACATACAAAGAAACCTAGCAATTGGAGTTGGCGTGGAGATTCAGGCATAGTGGGACAGAATCAGACCAGTGAGGAAATAGGTTAGATTTGTATTCTTTTCTTCAGCTTTAACCTTTAGTTTATTTTTTACTTATTTATTTTGCCACATGGCAAATGGGACTTAGATCCCCGACCAGGGATCAGACCCAAGCCCCTGCATTGGAGACCCAGAGTCAGACACTGGAAGCCAGGGAAGGCCCTAGGCTTGTACCCGTGAGTCCGAGCTTCCTGCCAGTCCTGCACAGCTCCTTAAAGCACCTTGGAGGTGTCCTCTGGCTTCATCCTTGACCCACCTGTGTCTGTCAGTGTGGGCTTACTCCAAAGCAAAGCAAACTTCCTTGGGGTGGATTGGTTAATTAGCAGAATTGCACTTTCTCATGTATCGATTGTGTTCATTAAACAGGCATCATCTGTACTGACTCAAGGTGAAGTTTGCGGCTGTAACACAGATTTTTTTCCCCTTAGTGGTCTTGAGTGTGATCTCCCCGCCTACATTGTTCTCTTTCTCCTTCAGTGTCAGTTTTGCATATTTTACCCTGAAAACAGTGAGAGTGTTAGTCACTCAGTCGTGTCCAACTCTTTGCAACCCCATGGACTCTAGCCCACCAGGTTCCTTTGTCCATGGAATTCTCCAGGCAAGAATACTGGAGTGGGTAGCCATTCCCTTCTCCAGGGGATCTTCCCAACCCAGGGATTGAATCCAGTCTNGTGAGAGTGTTAGTCACTCAGTCGTGTCCAACTCTTTGCAACCCCATGGACTCTAGCCCACCAGGTTCCTTTGTCCATGGAATTCTCCAGGCAAGAATACTGGAGTGGGTAGCCATTCCCTTCTCCAGGGGATCTTCCCAACCCAGGGATTGAATCCAGTCTCCTGCATTGCAGGCAGATTCTTTACCGTCTGAGCCCCCAGGGAAGTATCCCTGGTCAAATTCAGTTTGTCTTAGAGGAATGAGTCTCAGTTGATCTTTCTCCCTATACTACTTTAATGTCTGTTTTTGAATTATTTTGTTTTTATGAATTACTTGTGTTTCTTCACTTTAATGATCATGACTATTGACTCTGACTGTCCCCTGGTTCCTGTTCTCATCTTTATTCCTCTCCTGTCTGACTGCATGCCCTTCCAGTGTGACTTTAGTATAAATTGGTCCATAATACCACGTGCAGAGGTCAGTCTAATCTGAATAGCACTAATAAGGAATTAAACACCTCACAGAGAGAAAACACAAAGCTGAAAGGACACTGATTACATTTGAACTTAATCTTTTGAAATTGGTGCTAATTCCATATCCAGTTGCTTGTGGTTCACCTCCCTGTTGATCTTGTGAATGTGCTGTTTGCCAGCGTGTAATTGTACCACAAATTAGGACCTGTTGTTTTCACCTGCCAGAGTACTGGCTTCTGTGTGCTGTGAGTAAGCTTTGTGCCTTATTTTTTTCCTGCAGTATTTGCAAACGTTGCATTTGCAGTCCTGCGATCTACTCGACATATTTGGTGGGATCAGCTTCTTCCCATT
>SJYX01017792.1:152398-200144 GCA_006410675.1 Oreotragus oreotragus
TTTCTTTTAAAGAAGCTTCTTTTAAACATCCAAGAAGTTAAAGGTAATATAAAATCAGGAAATTAACCCGCTGTCATCAAGCTATATTTGGGCCTTGTCTCCTAGGGACAAAAACATAATTTCTTTGATAAAAGTGTTGCTACTCAAGAAGCGAAGATAAACTGTTACTAAATGTTCTCAATAACTGAAGACTAAACCCTGGAAGAGCTGTGTGAATGTGCATGCGCCCTCTGGGGCCCCAGCTGCATCGGGGGGCCGAGCTGTTTGCAGCTGAGAGGGGTCTGCCCCGGATGAGCCTGAGGTTCCTGGGGCCGGGGCCAGCTGAAGGCCCTCCCGCTCAGAGCCATTCTGTTTTGGGGTTTGTGTCTCGGGCTCCTCGTTTGTGCTCCGTGAATGTTGATGGCAGGGAGTGTTCCTGTGCTGACAGGCCAGGCTTCTAATGTAACCTGCGACTTACCTGGGAAAGAAGAGAGGGCCTCGAGGGCCTCGGGGGTGTCATGCAGAGCCTTGGTTTCTATCAAGGGAGATTTCAACTTAATAGAGAAAAAAAAACACCCAGATACAGACTCATTGTTTATATCCTTACCTGAAAAACTGATTTTGGATCAAGTCCAACAACGCCTGCTGGATTGTCTACACTTTTCCACGTGCCACTTACTTTTGTCTCATTTCAGAGTGGATGGTTTCCCTAAAAGTTTGTTTCTTTCTCTGCCTGCTTTTTGCCTGCTCTGAAATTGAGAGAATTAAAACCCACATACATGTCTGAGACATAACAGGACCAAGTTCCTTGTCCACAGCATACACTGTATTCAGGGTGGTGGGTGAGAGAAAGCGTGACCAGTAGCCCATAAATCTGGTACCTGGAGCAGAGTGGCCATGTGCTGCTGATGCTCCCTGGATAATCCCACGTAAAGAGTCAGAGATGATGATTAATCACAAAACAGTGGGCAGATGGAAGACCAATTCCAGGCTTTTAACACAATACTTTTCTGATGTTGCAGGAGTGGATTAGAACAAGACGACATGAGGATTTTATACAAATACCTCACCACATCTCTGTTCCCAAGGCATATCGAACCTGAGGTATGATGGGGTACTGATCTCTAGAGAGACAGATGGATTAATAGGTACTTAGGGGAGTAGAGGGACGTGGTGGGGGGCAGTTCTAATCTGCAGTTTACACTGTTAGTGTGATGTTCAGTGATGGAGCTCTCTGTTGGTATCCACGGGGAAGTGCTCCCAGGACCCCTGCAGATACCCAGGCCCACATGTGCTCCAGTCATTGTATAAAATAACTTAGTGTTTGCATGTAAGCTGCATACGCGCACATCCTCCCCTATACTTTGAATGGTCTCTAGATTTTTATAATACTCAGTACAAAGAAATAAGAAAAACCCTGATACAATGTAAACATGACATAAGTAGGTGCCAGCATGTGGCAAATTCAAGTTTTGCTTTTGGAAACTTTGAAGCTTTTCCTCCCTGTTTTCAACCTGCAGTTGGTTGAATCCCCGTAAGGTGGAATCCACAGGTGTGGAAACCTCGTGTGTCATTTAGCATGGAGAGCTACGTATGCCAGCTTTTCTGCGTTTTGTTCAGGTGCAGTTGCAGAGGTGTAAGGGAAAACCGGATCTCTAGGCTGGGTTCTGGGAGCTCCTGGAATGCCCGCAATCTTGGACAAAACAGTGGTCTTTGCACCTACGAACAGGAGATCCAGCCCTGAGTTGATTTTAGACTGCCTGCCTGGCTTTTCCACTCTGGCACCGATTCACCCACTTTTCTGCACAAAACTGTAAATAATATCACAGTGCTTTCTCCAAAGCATCCGTTTTTAGCTTTAATTAGGTAAAGTATTCATAAGCCACGAAATTATCATTTTGCCCCAAGGGTGCGTGCGTGCACACACACACGCTCCCTTGCTCTATTTTTTAAGGCCATGACTGGAAATAACAGGAAAATGGCTTTTAGATAAGAAATCTCACGGTTCTGAGAAGGACCCATTCCTGCCCTGACTTCGCTTCCAGGTGGTTTGAATACAGTGGCTCACGTTGCTGNCGTGCGTGCACACACACACGCTCCCTTGCTCTATTTTTTAAGGCCATGACTGGAAATAACAGGAAAATGGCTTTTAGATAAGAAATCTCACGGTTCTGAGAAGGACCCATTCCTGCCCTGACTTCGCTTCCAGGTGGTTTGAATACAGTGGCTCACGTTGCTGGAGTACATGCTGTACACACCAGACACAGTATATGCACCCAGAAAGCTTCCATTATCTCATGACATCCTAAGAGCTGGGGACCTCACCTCCATCTTACAGAAAGGAGACCCAGGCTCGAGGGGCTCCCATGACCCCCCTTCCCCCCTAGCTAGCAAGCGACAGAGCCAAGACTTGATCTCTGGATCCGCCGGATGCTAAAGCTCCTGCTTTCAACCACACCCTCAGAAGGACCCTCAGGAGACTTTCTCACGGAGGGGCGGTGCTGTTGTAGCAGCTGAAAACTCTCTTGCTGCTTTATTATACGTCTAAAGAGCCAGATTTCCAAAACAGAAGCGTACAAGGGGGCGGCGGGAACACGGACACGGGAGGACTTGTCTCGGTGCGGGCTGCTGCTGTGAGTTAGCTGTGTGTTCTTACTGTCAGGTTTGACAGTGTTTTTCAGTCTTTCAAGTTGTATGCTAAAACCTTACGTAGGCTAGAAGAACATCAAAAACTTTCAGAAGAATAAACTTCAGCTAACATGACTGTTAGATTTGGATTTTTTTTTTCATTTCCTACACATATTGAAATAGTGTGTCTTCAGCAGAAGAAAACAGGAATGTGATACAAAGAAAAACCTACAAGGAGGCAGAGAATCATGACCAGAGGCAGGGACTTTGAAGTCAGACAGGCTTGGGTTTGCTACCCGGTCCTTCCACTCAGGAGCTGGGTGCATTGGTGAACTTCTTCAAACTTTAGTTTCTGCTTCTGGAAAATTGGGAGAGAGCATTCCCCACAGGGGTGAAACAAGATGAAATTAAGTAATTGACGTCACTGCCTAGCACACGTCAGCTTTCAGTTATTGCTGTCAAGCCCATATGTGGAACTTGGGGTGCAGTGAAGTTCTGGTTAAAACCAGTGAGTCCTTTTGTACCTCTGTAATCCTCCCCCCCTTTTCTTTTTGGTGGGGATGAATATGGGAAACTGATAACAGATACATGGCATGGAGTCAACCAGTAGATAGGAATGCTGTTTCTCAAAGCGTTGAATATAGAAGATCTAAGAAGTCACTTGTCGATGTTAAATCTGTTTACAGTTGGCGGGAAGGGATTCTCCAATAAGGGCAGAAACGCCAGGAAACCTCCAGCACTATGGAAGGTAGGACTCGGCCCTCACTGGACTCTCTTCTCTTTTCTGGTAAAGATGAAGTCACAAACGCCGAATTGCCTCTGTGCGGCTTTGCTGACAGTAATCAGCAAAGGAGTCAGTGAATTAAAACCTTTTTTTTTAAATTTTCTGATGTGGTGATTTCTAAGTAGTGTCTAGCTTCCCCAAAAAAAGGGGGTGTGTATTACCACCCTTTATAGGAATGCACTGTTTATATATTCCTGCTTATATCTGCCTGATTGAATCAACGCATCTCTGTGCTTGCTTTTCAGATTTCTCACTGGCCCCTTGAACCTTAATGATCCAGAAGCAAAATGCAGATTCCCCAAAATTTTTGTAAATACAGACAACACTTACGAAGCTCTGCACTTAATTGTTTATAAGGTAACAGTCGTCTCTCGCTCCACAGTTACAGATTGATGCCAAAGTAGATCTTTCTGGCACAGCTTCCACCGGGTACACCAGTTGGTGTGCAGGCCTCTCACAGGATCCTTGGAACAGTGTCCTCACAAGTTCTGATTGTTGTAAAACTCGAAATGGGTGCTTTCGGGAGTAAGAGGTTTATTTTCAGTCCCCGTGGAAAGGCTCCGTGATTTGTGAGAGGGTCACTGTCTGCAGCCATGACTCACAAGTCCTGCCAGTGGACAGGTCAGGCCGTAAAGGCCGCTGTCACCTGTCATTTGATGCCTGCCCACCCTTCGGTGGATTCTGCCTCTGCTCTGATTTTAAAGCTGTGGGCTAGCCTGAGTTTCCATCAGGATACTGTCTTGTCAGGATGTAAGTTTAGATTGTGTGGTCACTACTTTGTTTCAGACTCTCTGCAACCCCATGGACTATAGCCCGCCAGGCTCCTCTGTCCACAGGATTGCCCAGGCAAGAATACTAGAGCGGGTTGCCATTTCCTTCTCCAGGGGATCTTCCTGACCCCAGGACTGAACCCACATCTCCTGCATTGCAGGCGGATTCTGTACCACTGAGCCCCCAGGGAAGCCCCCATGTTTATGTTAGGTTGGGGGTTTTTATTTGGCTACGTCAGGGCTTCGTGGCAGCACAGAGGGCTCTGATCTTCGTGACTTGGCGCAGGCTTCCAGCTGGCCTCTGGACAGTTGTGCAGACGGCACAGCGCCTGTTTCTCCCAGCAGTGACAGGTGACAGTGTGCGGCATGTTGCCTTCCAGGGCGGCTCACCCAAGCTTTGACGTCCAGAGACTGGATGCAGGCCCCGCTGACCACCCTCGTGGCCGAGTACCTGTAACCGGCCTCCCAGAGGCCTAGCTGACCTGCCTGAGCTTAGGGCCAGGAGGGGTTGCTGGTCTGCTCTCTTTGGTTTTGAAGTCCTCTCCTCGTCTGGTTTTGGCATCAGGGTGATACCCTGTTTTTGAAGGCTTTCTGAAGGACGGGTGTGAATTCTTCACATGTTTAGTCACAGCAAAGCCTGCATCTGGACTTGCTTTGGGGACGCGTTTAAATCATCAGTCAGCCTCTTTACCTACTGTAGGTCCTCTCTGATTTTCTTTTCCTCTGAGGCAGCTTTAGTAGTTGCATCTTTTTAGGAATTTGTCCGCTTTGGGTCGTTCAAGTGGCTGGCGTCCAGTGCTGCCATTATATGGGCTGTGCTGCTGCAGCCGTGCGGTCTCCTGTCTCATTCCTTTCAGTCGTGTGGGTCTTTTCTCTCCTGGGTCTAGGTGGGCCATCTAAAGGTTTTCCAGTTTGGTTGACCTTTTCAGAGGATCATGTTTTGGTTTCATTTTTGCCTCCTGTTTTTCTGTTCTCTGTTTCCGTTTATTTCCGGTCCAGTTTCATATCCTTCCTTCTGCTTGCTTTCTAGTTAGTTTGTGCTTCTTTTTTTCCAAGGTCTTAAGATGGAAGGTTGTTACTGATTTGAGGTCTTGCTTCTTTTTTAATATATGTGTTCACAGCTGTAATAAAAGACTAATAGTAAGTTGTAGTGGATTGCCTTTTATAAGCATTTCTCCATCTGCTGTCTGCCCTGAGGGAAATTTTCCTCTGGAAACTTGATTGTTTTTTATATTTTTCTCCAATTACAATGTTTCCCTGGGGAGAGAGATTATTAACATGTAGATGAGGGCGGTGAATCGGGCAGGATTATCCATGAGTTGACAGTTGTCGAGAAAGTGATGGTCCTTGGGGTTCGTGTGTACCTTTTCCATGTACATTTTTAATGTATTTTAAATTCTTCAGCTTTTTAAATAGACTTTAAAAGGGCCATTTTTTGTTTTGTTCTCTGTAAATAAACCTGTAAGGGGTCAGGCACACAAATGTCCGATGGCAGACACAAGGGAGGCAAGCTGGGTCGGGGTTCGGGACCTTGTGTCACACAGAGGGGCCCGTGTCTCAAGGAGGCCAGGTGGTGGCCGGAGTGAAGAGCAGTGGTCCCAGGTCTCTGGATGCCTGAGGAGAGGCTGGAAATTGGGATTTTGATAGCAAACTAGTTGGCGTCTAAGTCAAAATGACTTGAAACAAAAAGACCTATATGGAGTGGAACTGGCCTGTAAGCCACCCAGTTTGTAGCCTCTTTATGGGCAAATAATAATTACCATTCAGTTACAGAGTAGCACAAGTGTCATTAGCTTTGACCACGCGAATATGAAGTTAGAGCTGAACGAGTCTGAGAAGGGGAGGTGTGGAGAGGTGCAGGGACACAGGGAGGTTAATGTCTTCATTCAAGAGTGGCTGTGACCGGAGGCGTGAGGGCTGAGCCGCCCCAGCCTGTAAGGTGACCCTCCAGCCGGAGGAACTGGAGTGGCTTAGACTGGGCGGGGGCGATGGCTGGGGAGGAGCCGCCTCCGTCGTGACAGCCAGAGGTGATGGTGCTGTAGCCACGTGACCTAGAACGGTCGCGGTGGTTGCCGGGGGAGCAGGCCTCAGAGGAGGAAGCCTTTTGCGTTTCATCCCAAACCTGTATGCTCTTTTTTGGCTGCCTTGAGTTCCTGTGGCGCGCAGGCTTCCCTGCTTGCAGAACATGGACTCTAGAGCCTGTGGGCTCAGCTGCCCAAGGCACGTGGAATCCTAGTACCCCCACCAGGGCTTGAACCTGTCCCCCGCCCTGGGAGGCAGATTCATAACCACAGGACCACTAGGGAAGTCCCAAGCCTACATGTTCTGTTTTGACCTTTTTTTTTTTTTTAAAACACCATTACATGACTTTGATAAATTTAAATATTTTTTGGCTGTTTTATTTATGATCTGGCTTGCTGTAGGTTCCTGCTACTTCTATCATAACTTCAGTATTTGCTATAATAAAAAAAGCAAGACAAGTGATATTAATTTGCTGGGGTTTTTTTCAAACACACACAAACAGATTAGAATAATGAATACCCAGGTACGTATCACAGAGCTTGATTAATAATATGGTAATAAAATCTCTCGCCTCTACACATTTTGTTTTTTTGTTAGGGCATTTTAAATCATCCTGTCATTCCCCTCAGAGTTCATTTTGCACCTCTGTTTTAACGTCAGCACCTGCCATTATCTTGCCTGACCAGAATAAATAATACTGCCTTCGTATCTAATATCCAGCCCCATCTAGATTCCTTCAGTTGACTTTGGAAAGTCCTTATAAAGTTGATATGTTTAAAAAAAGATTCAAACGAGGCCACTCTGTTCGGTTATTTTAGTCCTCTCTTTTTGTACCATTTCCTAATCTTGGTTTCTTTTCATCCCAGGCCATGAGCGCAGCTGTGTGCTTTATGATTGATGGTAGGTACACGCGTGTGTCTAGGCCTTGTCTCTTTACACTTTGCTCCCTTCCATTCCTGAATGATAGATATGTTGTCATAGCAACACAGAGGCTGCATTAAGCCCTGTCGCCCATCAAGGGCCTCTGCCATCGTCACTAGCTGTTTCGAATATTGCTAAAGTCCCAGGTTGCCTGCTTCTGTGCCTTCTTGCCCGTGAAGCAATCACAGGGAGAGCCCATCGCAAAGGATGTTTAGAACTAGGAGAGGTAACACCTGTGCGGACCAGTGGTACTGGGCGTGAGTGCTGCTGTAGTGCTTGTTAAGTATTTGCCCTTACTTTACAGAGGGCAGCCGGTCAGTTTACTACCCCGCAGGGCGTGCTGCAGTCCACGCTCAGTGCCATGAGTCTTTGCCTCTTTTTCACCTTAAATGTAACTAGTTCTGAGCCCTGTGTCTCTTCTGTTTCGGAGGGGAGAGGGCTCTGATCATTTCACTGTTTTATTTCCCATATCAGTAGTTGGCATACTATTGTTAAGCCAGTGAAATGAAGACCAAGCTTGTTGACCCCTGGCCCCCTGACACTGGTATTTCTTGAATTACTTGTAGCCTCCATGCAGCCCACACTGGATTTCTGCCGAAGACTGGACAGCATCGTGGGGCCCCAGCTCACTGTGCTGGCATCTGACATCTGTGAGCAGTTTAACATCAACAAGAGAATATCTGGGTTTGTACTCTGCTTCCTAGTTACTCTGAAGCATTTAAGTGGTTTTGGGTGAATCAGGGTGGCTTTTACTTAGAACGTGGATGGTGTTTTCTCCATCCAGATGACACATATGCTGTTTGGCCCTGTCTGCAGGGCTTCCTGGGGAGCTCTTCCCGGGTCTTTCTGCCTCACGGTGGTGGCTGGGGCTGGGTCTTCACGCATCCCCTCTGCCCTCCCCGACGGCAGGGTGAGTGTGTGGGGTCAGGTCTGTCAGCTCCGCCCCATGTCCCCCGCTCAGGCTGTGAGGTCCACGCTGGCAGTGGTGGTCAGCAGGGCTTTGCTTTGCGCAGACAGGACGCACTCGGCCTCCTGGGCAGAAGTGTTCCCGGTGAAGTTGGCTGTGACATGAGCCAGTACAGGTTTTTCTTTAGTCGGCAAATAACTGAGTGACTACCGTTCATAAAACACTGTACTTGAAAGAAAATCATCACAGTTAAAATATTTTTGGTTTTTAAAATGCATACTTGAGCTCACTGGGAAATTCAGTCATATTGAATACGTGACAGATATCCAAGAAGTTACTGCCGAATGTTACGTCTTAACTGAGGTTCTTGATTTGAAGGCCTAGCCGTTGAAAACACCACCTTATGTAGCCATTAAACACGCAGGGGTTTGACACTGTGGCTGTATAGCCGGGGTGATGCTATGATATTTCAGAAACTATCTTTTCAGTCTAACTGTTATTTCAGAATGTTACCATCTGAATAACGTGTTCACAGGTCTGAAAAAGAACCCCAGTTTAAGTTTATCTACTTCAACCATATGAATTTAGCAGAAAAAAGTACAGTTCACATGAGGAAGACACCCAGCGTGTCACTCACATCTGTCCATCCGGATCTAATGAAGATTCTGGGCGACATCAATAGTGATTTCACAAGGTAATGCTCACCCCCTCCCCTCTCCAGTTAGGTGTCTGCTGTCTAATGAGAATCAGCTCCAAACACCAAGTGATCCCAGGCCCCTTCAGAGGGAGAATGTCATCAAGCCCAGGAGTGGCTGGTCACTCACAGGGGCCTGACTCCCTGACCTTTTCAAGGCGCTCAGGTCTCCTGTTTCTTATTTCAGAATCTTTGTCACAGTCCAGCTGTGTGTATAAAATCAACAGTTGCGTCTTGACACTCCTGTCTTGCAGAGTGGACGAGGATGAAGAGATCATCGTGAAAGCCATGAGCGATTACTGGGTTGTCGGGAAGAAGTCCGACCAGAGGGAGCTGTATGTTATTTTGAATCAAAAAAACGCAAACCTGATTGAAGTCAATGGTAAATAGGGTGTGGAGTTTGAGTGGAGTTTTAATGCTGCTGACGTTTCCCAGACTCTCTTTTCAGTGTGCTGTGGAGCGTGGATGCAGAGCGAATGTGACTGTTAGATTCTCAAGCAGAGGCCCCTGTTGCTCAAAGGGAATGTCACTTGGTCTCTTTTTCTGTAACTTAGTTCCTTGAAAAAAGTACGTGAAAACCTTGCCTGTTTCTCGGGAAACTCGATAGAGGCCAGGAGAAAATTATTTTCACTAATGCCGAAGGGAAAAAAAATCTCATGGCTTTATACACCATGTATTAAAATGTGCATTTTGGGAGATCCTTGGTGGCCTAGAGGTTAGGGTTAATAGTTGATGCATTAGGAACGACAGCAGTTAATAACACGCCTCACTGAAAATGGGAATTGAGTTTAACGTCCAAAGAATGATGCCACCGCGGAGCTCCTGGTCCTCGATTCAGGGCTGCCGCTAGAGTCTCTGTGTGCTTGTGTCAGATCCCTCAAGGCTTTAGAAGCTGTACTCCTGACCCCCAACGCCTGGAGCTCTCTCAGGCCTAAAGAAGAGATGTTAAATAGTGAAAAGGTCTCCTGTGTGTCAAGCCTTTTTATCTTTCGATTTACAGACATATCCAGGCTTCTAAGATTTAAGGTCAAATTTGATGAAGACCTTTATTTAAATTTCCAACTTTATTCCCAGGGAATTACCAGAATAAGGTACTGATCTATATCCTATAACCTCTTAAGTGAGAATTTCTTCCCTTACTGTTTTCTGTTCTTTTTGCAGAAGAGGTCAAGAAGCTTTGCGCAACGCAGTTCAACAACATATTCTTCCTGGATTGACTTCACAAGGGCTCCGCGCAACATCTTTGAAAAAGCAACTCGGCAGGCATGCCGTCTCCCACGGCTGGTCACTGGTCATATTATTGACTGGATTAATGACAATAGTAAAGCAATACTTGCTCTGAAGAGTCAAATTTCTACTCAGTCTGATGATCCCTGAGGTTTTTAGATTTTAAGTATTTATGTGGAATTAAAGGTGGTCGGTTACATCTCTGTCATTCCATTCTTTTGACGTTATGTGAATATTTTACTGGGAAATAAGACTAATAAATTGTTTAAAACATTTGTAAAAATCCTGGTCTTGCCCTGAGTCTCTGGTTGCTGGTTTCTAGACCAGGGAACTTCGAAGGGGAGGAAGAGGTGAGCAGCCCGTTCGCTTGGTGACGACGGGTGGATCTGGACTCTGCCACCACCTGCAGCATTTTGTTTCCATTTTTTTCCCCAGCCTTATGTCGGATGAATGTTTCCTTCCTTTTCGCTAGTTTGGAAGCTTTAGGTATATTCTTAGGCTTTGGGTGTTTCCTCTTAAATTTAACAGGACTATTAGCTGTAACACTTTCCTAACAGGGACGTCAGGGCTTCGGTTAACCTCCAGCTGTGCCGCTGGCTCTTTATCCTTGTTCGGCCTCTGGTCCGCACAGCGTTGCTCGCTGTGCTGTGGGAACGGGTGGAGAAGGACCAGGGCGGAGGCAGCACCTGAAGGACAGGCAGGATGCGGACACGGGGCAGTTACCGGGGCAAAGGAGGCGTGCGGGCTCGGAGAGGGTGGGGCTGCAGAAACGCGTAAAGGGCTTCATCTGCTCCCACTGTTTTCTAGTAGGTTTTATCAGATTCTAAGTTTAATCACCAGTGCTATATTTAATTCAGAAAGAAGAAACAATGAATACACGCTCATTCAATACCCCCATGTGTGTATTTTCATTCAGCTCAGCTGTCAAAACAGGCATTTCAGTGATCCGACCACATAGAAACCCTAAACCCAGTGGGCCCAAACCCCAGTTTTCAAGAAACACTCAAGGTGTCCTCCTTTCACACCTGCCTGTTCTTGTGGCTCGTTTGCAGAGTGGCGTCTACTTTTTCTTTTTCTTGCTGGCGATGGATTTGCTGGACACCACTGTGTCCTCCTTCGGGGGGCTCGGTGTGAAACTCGAGGAGGGGGTGTCCAGCGGTTCCTTGATCACGGTGATGTCCACCTCGTAGTCTTGTCTTTTGGCCTTTTCTTCCCTCAAGCTGTTTAGCCTAACAAGAAGCAAACACAAGAAACTATTTTTTTCCTTTGAAATTTCAAAACCAGTTTTTATGCCGTCGTGTGGTGTAAAGTAGTCCATACCTGGATCTCAGCAGTGTTTGTCATCACTTTGCCTGAAATAAAAAGTCACGCCATCGACATCCCATCAGTTCAGACTGCACACATCTTAGATGACTTGTGAAGTACTTATCTCTGCGCAACTTAGCTAGTAAGCAGCCTTTTTAAAGTCGTGCTGTGGCTGTTAGTTATTAGGTCTAACACTCTCCTACACAGGCCGGCGGGCTTGTGATGCCCTTCACAGGTGAGCATCCACACTCAAGACTGACCTGCATGTGGGGCTGAGCCTGGACGCTTTGGCCATGCCTGCATGCTCACCACACCCCAATCACTGTTCTGTTTCAGAAACACGCACTCCCTTGGTCCTCACAGCAGTCCTACGAGGGGTCACCCCTACCTCCACAGGGGCAGAAATACAGACCTTGCCCAAGGTCACCCAGGCATAATAAGTGGTGGGGCTGGGATTTGACCCAGGCAGGGCGGGCTGGGTCTACGTCACGCTGTGTCCCTGTGGATGCCTGGGGACAAGGGCGTCCTTGCTCCCTTAGCCAGGACAGAAAGGCAGCCACGGGCTCCCAGCCCCGCACGAGGGCACGCCGCTCTTTGGAAGTTGTAGGCTCTTGTGTCTGTGTTTTGTTTTTTAATTTATTTGGTTGCATCACGTCTTTGTTGTGGCACGTGGGATCCAGTTCCCTGACCAAGGATCGAACCAGGCCCCCTGCGTTGGGAGCGAGAGGTCTTAGCCACTGGACCACCAGGAAAGCCCCTGACATTGTAGCCTCTTAATGAAAGTGTTTGGTCCTGAAGCTCGGGGTGGCCACAGAGGACAGGAAAGAAAAATGACCGAGAACACGGAAGGGAGGGAGGGTGGGAGTCAAGAGGTGTTTATCGCGTTACCTTGCTTCCAGCTCCTCGTTTTCCATCTTCCTCTGGAGGGCCAGTGCTTCATTTTGTAGCCTGTTTTCCTTTACTTTCTCCTTGAGGGTTTCTTCATGTTTATGTGCTTGGAAGAGAGTGTTCACAAAAAAGACGTACATATTACTGATCCATGTGTTGAATTTTTCCTTTTGTTCATCCTTGGATTTTTCTTTTTTCCCTGCAAGAAAGGCTGATTGAAACGAACATTGATACAGTCTTGAGTAACGTTGGGAGTGTGCGTTCCTGTTCCCGGTTCTGTCACTACTTGTGGTGGGCTGAGTGTCCTCGTCCCCCATAAGGGTGACGCTGTGCTCCTCATGGGCTTGTGGGTATTAAGGGAATGCAAAATGCTTCAGGGACCGCCCCCCCAGAACAAGAACGGCATCAGCTGACCCCAGCTACGACGGTCAACACTTCCTTCAGGCCTCCTGGTACCTATATTTTTTTCTAAAATAACTTTACTATTTCAGTTTTCTAAAATTAAAATCTTAGAAAACTTACAACATTCCCATATTTTCAGAGAAAGGGAAAAAAGCCTCTTGGCTTTTGACTACATTGTCTTTAAAGGCAGTTTTAAGAAAAAAAAACATTAAAGGATTTTAACTGTGAATTGAGTAAGAAGGTAGGTAAAATTACTGACTTGATAAGGAATATAGCTTCATGTCTACTAAGGCACCAGACACCCACTCTGGAATGTGTTTAAAGTAGTTGATTCCAGGAGGATAATGCTTTGGGTAGTTCTGTAATATCAGTAAGACTGGGGATCCGTCAAGACGGCATGTGTTTTTTGATTGCATCTGTTGCTTCGGCTCTGGGGCTCTTTGATGGTGGGGATGGGAGAGGAGTAAGGGCGCAGGTCCTGTGGAAATGCAGGGCTCTGGGACCAGGCCAGCCTCCACCCCAGGAGCCACCGTGAAGGCCCCAGAGCGGAAGATACGGGGAGAGCCTTGACGCCAGTGCCAGAGGTTACAAGGGCAAAGGGACATGAAAACACAGCCACAGAGACTGGCACAAACATTCTTTATGACAGCCAAAACTGGAAACCACCCAAGTGTCCGTCAGCTGACGAGTAGGTAAAAATGGGGTAGAGCCGCGCAGCGGAATACTGCTCAGCCATGCAGAGGAGCAGAATACTAATACGCGCTGCCACGTGAATGATCCCAAGACAACTGTGAGGGAAAGAGGCAGGCGTAAGAGACGGATGATTCCGTTCATATGAGGTGTCCAGAAAAGGCAAATCCATGGAGAGAGTGAGCCGCGGGCCCCAGGTGGCCCACAGGCGCCCCCAGCGCTCCAGGCGCCTCACCCACACCTACCGCCACCCCGAGGCCAGCTCCCCGCGGTGGCGACATGGCGGTACATTTTAATAACCGTGATGTCATTTACAAGCAAGAGCTTGCTAGTACCAAGGTTCTAGAAGTAAAATACTCACCACTTTGAGATAAAAGGAAGGTCAGCCCTTTTCCTGCACGTTTAAAATTCACTTTGGAAGTTTTTCCGTCACTTACAGATTTCTTGATTTGGGGCTTTTACATAAAAAAAATATATTTTTTTAATTTAAAAAAGAAAGCATAAAGCAAAAAAATGACTTCTGCATCGTTATAGGCTAACGCTAATTTCCCATGTCGTAAATAATCAGAAAAGTATTTTCTATGTTGTAAATAATCAGAAAAGTATGAGGCTGACATCCTTATGCTAGTTTGACTGTATTTAACCTGCATAAAATTTGACTTTTTAACCTGTATATTTGCCCCATTAAGGGAAGAACAGAGCTACTGTATGCACTGGAAGGCTCCTCCCCCAAGAAACCAAAGCTTGGCCGCTCCACCCTGGTCTGCTGGAGAATGTGTCTTAACCATCTCGCAGTGGCTGTAACTGCCTCACCCACACCGTACACACCCACATCTCTGCCTCCAGTAGACCTTGCCCTTGAACCCCAAACCGCCTCCAGCTGCCTGCTGCTGTCACCACTTGGACGTCCCCTCGGGCACCGTAAGTCAGCGCGTGTGCAAATCCAGCTCCTTAGGTTTCCCCCCCAAATTCCTCTCCCCGTCGAACCCTGGTCCTCCCCTTCATGACCAACGGCAGCTCTATCCTTTCAGTTCTTCAGGCCAAAAACAATCTGAGAATCCTCCCTGCCTTCTCTTTCCCTCTCAGACTCCACAGCACTCAAAAAATCCGGCAGATAATCCCAAGCGCTTCCTCGCGGGCCTGTCCTCAGCTCAGCGGCCGGGAGCCGACGGACCGCCCTGCTCGCGGGCCTCCGTCTCTCTCCTGCCGGGCGCCCCTGGCCGGGCGCTGCCTCCCCCGGTGCGTCTTTCTGGGCCGCCCCGACGTGGCAGCCCCGGCTGCCACGCTTCCTGCCCAGCCACCCGGACCCACTCCCGCCTCAGGGCCTCCACGCAGGACAGACTCCCTCCGCTGACCGCCAGCTCCGCTCGGGGTCACTTCCTCCCAAGACCCTCCCTCCGCCCGCCCTGGCACTCAGCCTCCCCGCCCGCCCGCTGCCCGTCACATCCCCGATGCCTGCGTGTGGAGCAGCAGAGCGCTGCAGTAGCAGGCGCACGCCGCTGCTTAGCAGCTCTGGGGCACTGGGCGAGCCACCCTGCCCCTCTGTGCCTTAGCTGCCCCTGGAGCTGATGGCAGCACCCACCGGGCATTTGGGCCTTAGACGAGCAGGACCCTGGCAAGTGTGTGGCACCGGCTGAGCACCCCGCAGGCGTCCCCACCTCCTGTCCCTGTGTCACCACGTCCCTCTCCTCCCCAGAAGGTGAAGCCCACGAGAGGACAGGCCTCCTGCTCCTGCCAGACCCCTGGGCCCAGAGGCGCCCTCACCGCACAGCCAGTGCGTGCCCATGGCCGATGCCTCAGCCTTGGCTGTCTTCCCGGCTGCCTGTCAGTACACACCTCTGACTTCCTTATCTTGCTGATGTCGAACAGGACTCCCAGCCTGCTCGAAGATGACTTGGTGCTGCTGAACTGAATGTCGGATTCCTGGCTTGCTACTGCGCTCAGACTCCTGTTCTGGGTGTTCTGACCAATGACAGACACACAAGAGGGCTTCTGGTTTCCATGGAGATGCACAGGCCTTTAATGCAGTATAACTGACCTACGATATACGACACCTAAAGAGCGCCGTGACGGTAAGTACGGATGTGTCCGCACCTGTGAACCCATCACCTGGGACGGTGAACGTGCCCATCACCCCAGATGCTGTAAGCCTCAGGGTCCCCCGAGGGCGTCAATAGGCACTCTGACGCTTGTGACGGAGCTCCTCTAGCATGGCTAGGAGTCTGCTTCCTGGGTCAAGACCAGGAAATACATTTCCCCTAACTTACAAAATAAATAACGTTAAGGGACCTTCCGTGGTGGTCCAGTGGCTAAGACTCTGAGCTCCCAACATAGGAGACCTGGGTTTGATCCCTGACTGGGGAACTAGATCCCACATGCTGCAACAGCCAAATAAATAAACACATTTTTTTTTTAAAAATAAATACTTTAAGGCTTCACTAGTCCTTTCCTGAAGGGTTACAAAACCCCAAGATAGTTCTGATGACAGTTTAACCATTCCAGAATAAAGCCCTTCCTTACTCTGTCAATTCTAAGAGATTATCTGTTACCTGAGCTGTCACTGGGTAAGTGCTTCCAGCTTTGTTAACAGACAGATCATCGTCTGGGAAATCTGAACAGAATTTAGTTGCTGACTCAGGAACACAGATGAGGGCGAAGCTTAATAGAGCTTCAAAGAATTCCAGGAAAACCAGCTGAAATATAAGGAAATATAAAAGGGTCAATCCTGACACAACTCGAGGTGGCCCAGAGGCTCTTCTGGGTGTTCGTCTGTATTCTCCGGAAACGCTCCCTTGTTCAACACTCATAGACGCCACAGGAACACACCGGTCTGCAGTAAAAACTACAGCCTAGAAGAGATCTATGAGGATGTATGTTCTCTCCTTAGGCTTCTAAGTCGCTTTTCTATCTGATGGGAGCATGTTGCTGTATATCCACTCATTGAGGACTGTCGCTCTAAGAAGTATTTCCTCCTTTACTGAACAGCGAGAGAAGAGGCACCAGTGATAGCTGACATTGGAATGGCTAAGAGACACTGAGACGGCGTGACCATGTTCTGCACGCAAGAAGCACATGGGTTGGTGAGGGGTACACTGGGAAAGGAAGACTGCTGTCCTTGGAAAAGGGTTTGGGAGTCCTAAGCCCCAGTATCCTCAGATTTACAGATAATCGAGCTAAGCTGAGGCCGCTAGGGTGGGCCCCAGTTCAGTATGGCAGCCGTCCTCATAAGAAGAGGGAGACCGTGGCCCCGAGACAGGCACCCAGAGAGAAGACGACCACGACAGGCCAAGGAGAGGGGCCTGGAGCCGACCCTTCGCCATAGCCCGAAGCAGGAACCAGGCCCACCGGCAGCTTTCTGACGCCAGCCTTCAGAACTACAGGCAAGAAATGGCTTACATAGCCAAAAAAAAAAAAGAAAGAAAGAAAGCGGGGGAAGATGTGTAGCGAGTACAAATGTTCAGAAGCAGAAGTCTGGTGGGTGTGACTGGGTGGTCAGACCTGGACTCAGAGAGGTGGCTGTGCTGGACACAGAATCTTGGTCGTTGGTACCCAAGGCAGACAAACAGCCTGAATTGGATCTGGGCCGTTCGTGACACCTCTTTACAAACCTCAAGTTCAAAGTTACTGTCGATTCCATCATACATGGAAGGATTATCCTCTGCTATGATCTCCACAAACTTGGTTGCTGTTAATTCCTTATTTATCATCTTAAAGCTCTGCAAAAGAAACAGGCAATCAAACCATAATGGCTGCTAACCACAAACAGGTATATATATATACATATATATATATATGTACTTTAAAAAATGTCACAGTCCTGCTGAAGACGAAGGTGAGGGGAAAACGCACGTAGGCAGGGCCCTCCCTCCACACTGACCCTTCCCTCCAGACTCTGTCCTAAGAACCCAGAAAGCCGGGTTCATGTCCCCAGGCACGAAGAGTTAGGAGAACTCCTCCCTTGGAAACCTGACCATCCCGGAGAAGAGGTCTATGGACTGTGGGCTAAGGGGGTGTGGAGGGGAGCTGGGGTGGTTTCCTGGCTCGCTTATGCCACAGTGAAACCCAGTCCTGGACTGGTGCCGCTCATCCACAGAGTTTCCCATCAGCCTTAGCATGCCACAGTCCTACCTGTGGGTGGACAGCCCAGGTGCACCACTCACTTGCTCCTTGCATATCACAGCTAGACTATTTTGCCTTTCCTAAATTAAAACTAAAAACAGCTACAAACAGAAAGCCACGATCCACCGTGAGTGTTTACCCTCAACATCCAGAGGAAGTGTCTCATGTTCATGGTGAGCTCGTGGGGAGGGGCCGCGTGTGGTCTGCAGTGCGCCGTGTAGATTTCCCAGCACTTGTCCACGTAAGTCATTGAATAGAGGGTCCTCTGGGCCTCGCAGAATAAGTGGCCTGAAGACGGAGTGGAAACACAGACACTCAGAATGATGATTACAGAACTCGACGTGGGAAACAGTTAATCCTGCAGGTTTTGTATTTACCTCTTACACGGCAGGCATTGGGGCGGATGTTCTCATTCATCAGTTTTTTAAAGCACAGAAAGAGTGACGGGCTTCGGTCTCTGCGGTTAAAAGGAAACCATCATCACGCCTCCGTCCAGGAGATGGAATTTAGTCCCCCGCTCCTGGAGGGCCGGGTGGACCTCGTGACTGGCTTCTCTGCCAAGCAGACCAAGCACAGAAAGGGGAAAGCAGTACGTCTGCACTAGAAAACCTGGCTGACAGCGCCGAGTCACGTGCTCACAGGTAACACTGCCAGTGATGAGACAGACTGATGTCACGCACCCCTGATATGACGGTATTCTTCCCCCAAACCCATAACTTCAGGGTGATGACAGAAAAACATCAGCAAAGCAGAATCTAGGGACATTTCACAAAATAACCGATCAATATTCTTCCAAAGTGTCAAGGTCATAAAAGATCAAAAAAAAAAAACAATCACAGTTGTAGGGGACTAAAGAGCCAAGTCAAAGGAAAACACCCTCATCCTGGGAAAGACTAAACACAAGGAAAGGGGGCGGCAGAGGATGAGACAGTCGGATAGCATCACCGACTCGATGGACATGAATTTGAGCAGGCTCCGGGAGATGGTGGAGGACAGGGAAGCCTGGCGTGCTGCCGTCGCAAAGAGCTGGACACGACCTGGTGGCTGAACAACAAAGGAGATACGATAGTGAAGCATAAGGTGGGACCCTGCATTCCGTCTTGGAACAGACAGGTGAAAGCCTCAGGAAGTCCTAATAAACTCTGAAATTCAGTTAATCAAACAGTAGCGATGTTAATTCCTTCATTTTAAGAAGTGCACCGTGATTCTGTAAGACGTAATCATCTGGGGAAGGAGGATGCAGAGTATGAAACAATTCTCTGTGTTAACTTGGCCACACTCTGGAAAGTCCACAATTATTTCAAAATCAAAGATTTTTATGAAAAAAAAAGATACAGTATCAAATTTGTTCTGAGAAAGACAGGAAATTCTAAGGAAGAGTTGGTGGTGACTATTTCTGAGTAAAAAACTTGAGGGCTATTTGCAAAACTGACATGTGACCTGCATTGGAAGGGTTTTCACAATTTTTAATTTTGCTTCTCATGGTCTGGGTGGCTAATGTTTGTAAGAAACTTTTGTTTCTAATACTTCAAGAGTATGAAAAATGATCATGAATATCAGAGGAAAGAGAACAGTATTATGACAATCGTGACGGTTCACTCAGCCCCCATCCTACACAGGGGCCCAGAAGGAGAACTTACTGGTATTCTTTGTGATGAATGTGGTAAGCCAGCTGCAGGAGGTAGTTCAAAAATGTCCTCAAAAGTAATGTTGTAAATGGAGAGTGAATTTCTTCCACTGGTATGTCGTTATTGGCTAAAATAAGAAAATGGGAGAGGATGTGACGGCTGAAAGGGTAAAGAATCCACCTGCCCATGCAGGAGATACAGGAGATGTGGATTCAATCCCTAGGTCAGGAAGATCCCCTGGAGGAGGAAATTGGCAACTCGCTGCAGTATTCTTGCCTGGAGAATCCCATGGACGGAGGAGCCTGGTGGGCTACGTGATTAATGCTGCTAATTTTTAATGGGTTTGAAGTATGTTTCAAAAACTAATATTTGCAGCTGACACACACACAAAGAACACCCACTGAGCAAACGCCGCCCACAGATTTCCTTGATGCACATAAACGTGTCTGACTCTTTGTGACCCCATGGGCTGTAGCCCTGCAGGCTCCTCTGTCTATGGGATTTCCCAGGCAGGAATACTCGAGTGGGTTGCCATTTCCTCCCCCAGGGGATCTTCCTGACCCAGGGATCAGACCCAGGTGTCCCACACTGCAAGCAGATTCTTGACCATCTGAGCCACCAGGGTTGATATTAGCTCTATCACATAGGTAACTTGAGACCTTCGAACCTGCCTCCTACAATTCAGCGATAGGGAATAAAACCTTCAAAGCTGTTAATTTTACTGCACGGAATTTTTAACCTGCAATCAGGCCCAACCTAAAATTACCTAAAGCCTTTTCTAGACTATTCCAAGCCCTCCCTGATCTTCTCTGCTTCTGACCTCACAATTTGGTGTTTTGTTTTTTTTTATATAAAAGCTATAGATCAGAGGACATATGCATATGTATAGGACAGCATACTCTGTCACAGAGATATTTAATTACGAGTCACTGAGGCTTGGTGGGTTTTCGTGGAAATGGTCGGGGATGGGTGGGTCCTGACACGGTAAAGGGCGTTACCATGCATGTCCCGTGTGCTGCCTGTATAGCCAGCATACTCTGTAAAGAGCCAGATGGTAAATGTTTCAGGCTTTCTGGGCCATAACCACTCAGGTACGGTTTTGTAGGGCAAGAGCAACTGTAGGCATCAACAAGTGAACAAGGCTATGTTCCAATAAAACTTTATTTACAAGAACAGCCAGTGGGCTGGGTTTTGCCCGTGGACCCGCTTTGCTGGCCCTGCTATGGATGGTCTTCAACTACAGCTGTTATGTCACTAGATTCTCTCTTCAGTCGCATTTTAAGCACCTTGGGAACAAGCCCACATGTTGCTTCCTGGAACATCTCTCCAGACATGTGCCTTCCTCGCTCCCTCAACATTTCCTAACTGGTTTCAAGGTGCTGAGATGTTATACGACCCTTTAGACCAGACGGGAAGGACCTGGAATACTCACCACCGAGCACCCTGTCCATATCAGCAAGGGTTATGTTATGGTGATGGAACTTGCAGTCTTTGAGAAACCTCCAGAAGTGAAGTTTTGTCATCAGAAAGGTGTTATCCAGGGAGCGGTCACAGCCCAGGCTGCTGTAAAAGTTGTAGATTCTTCTTAATTCCGTAATGTTTCTTAAGATAGCATATTCTACCTGAAAAGAGAAAACCACGCAAATCTTCAACTGGCCTGATAAGAACAAAGGTAAAAGAAACCTTGCTTTCTAAATTAAACGAGGTCACACATGCAGTAGCATTCACCTCTTACCACTCACTGTAAGAGCTCAGGGAATGTTACAGTCTCCCTAACCACTCCAAAGTCAATAAGATGCAATTTCTGAATGAGAATGGGAAGGCATGCTGTTATCTCAATAGTGGAATTACTTTCCTATAGCTCTGTCCTATTCTACCCTGATTTATCTCATCTCCATGGCAGGAACAAAAGTCTCTTGTCTACAGATGAATGGCTCAGTGGTGAAGAATCCACCTGCCGATGCAAGAGATGTGGGTTTGATCCCTGGGTCAGGAAGATCCCCTGAAGGAGGAAATGGCAACCCACTCCAGTATTCTTGCCTGGAGAATCCCATGGACAGAGGAGTCTGGTGGGCTACAGTCCATGGGGGTCACAAAGACTCGGATACGACTGAGCAACTGAGTGTGTACACACACACACACACACACACACACACCCCAATATCCCTCATGGACACAGGTACAGAAATCCTCGAATTAACAGCAAGCCAGGGACTTCCCTAGTGGTCCAGTGGTTAGGACTCCGTACTTTCACTGCCAAGGACAGGGGTTCCACCCCTGGTTGGGGAACCAAGATCCCGCAAGCCACACGGCCAGAAATATAAAGATTTTTTTTAATTAGCAAACTGAAGGTAGCCAATATATAAAAAACAAGAATACATCAGCACCAAGTGGGGTTTATCCTGCGATGGCTAGGCTGGTTCAACATGTGAAAACTCAGTCAGTGTAAGCCATCCTACCACATAATCATACCAATGCGTTTGGCAAAAACTGTTAATACTCCTTCATGATAAATACCCTCAGCAAGTTTGGAGTAGGAAGGAGCTCCTTAACCTGATAAACAGCAGGCAGGAAACATACAGCTAGCGTGCCACGTAACGCTGAAAGTGTTAGGTGACAGTCACAGTCACTGCTTTACTCGCCACCCCTCTGTCCCCATTCACCCTCTATCATTTTTCCCAGGCCCTGAGTGGCCTTATGCTGCCCCCAGACTCCTCAGACACACAAAACTGCAGCCTACAGAGTGTCCTGTTTCCCCAAACCTTGAGTCCCATGCGTCACCCTCCGAAAAAAAAAAATCAGAAAATGTGAAGAATGGAATTTGGGGTCCCTATGGAGACAGGGAAGTCCCAGCTGGGCGGCTCCATCAGGCATGTGTCACTCTCAGCATCAACTCCTGCCTTTGAAAATTCAACTCAATTGGATAAACAAGTGGAGTTGGCCCTATTAAAAACACTGCTCCAGAGGACATGGAATTTTCTTCAGGAAGCTTAATATTTAGTCGAGATCACAAGACACACATACAGTAAGGAAGTCTCCTTATAGAACAGAGTCAGGGAGGGACAAGAGACGGATTCAAGGACAAAGCGGCCTGGAGGGCCGGTGCCTGAGCTGAGCTCTGGAGAACTGGAGTAGGCTGGGCTTCACGGTCCACAATCCTTAGGTGTAAACAGCTGGTTGAGATTAGACACATGCTCACGAAACAAGGTCCAGCTACACATAATTTTTTTCTCTAAGTATTTCGACATTGTGAATAATTTCTAAGGGTCTGAAGTTCTTTTGAATCCCAGAAGCCTATGACAACACACAGCAGAATTAATGTCCTCCAGAGTGAGGTGACCACAGCCTTGGCCTTCAGACCAAGCCAGAAGGGCAGCGGTTGACTGGCTTGGAAAAAAAGTGAAAGTTGCTCAGTTGTGTCCAGTTCTCTGTGGCTCTATGGACTGTAGCCCGCCAGGCTCCTCTGACCACAGGACTCTCCAGGCAAGAATACTGGAGCAGGCTGCCACTATCCACCTGAAGGGGATCTTCCCAAGCCTGGGATCGAACCCAGGTCTCCTGCATTGCAGGAGATTCTTTACCATCTGAGCCACCAGGGAAGCTCTGGGTAATTCACTGGGTCCTTCCATCCCAACTTCCTTTTTCTCAGGAAGCCGGCTCACTCACATGGGATCCTAGAAAATTAACTGAGAGGATATTTAAGGCAAGTGACTCCCAGGTGTATAAAAAATACTTGATACAGAACAGCAGTCATCAACAGTATCTCCCCAAGACTATGGAGAGTTTGCTCAGATTTAAGCCCCCGAAAAAAAAATATATATATATATATATTTCTAAGAAAGAAGGTTTTTACCTGCTTCTTTTCTTCTGACTGGTCTCTCTCAGGATACCCTTTCAGCAATAAACTGAGATCCAGCTCGAGGCTCGAGCCTAACAGGGAATTACTTTCATTGCCATCAAGCTTTCTCATGATTTCTAGCAAATGAAGGCAAATACAGGGGATAATTGTGAAACGCAATATTGAAATGTTTCAAACGTTATGTCAAAATGATTTTCTGTAAAAGTGTGACATAAGAGTATTCAAAAACCTACAAGAAGGCAGTTGTGGGGACTTCCCCGGTAGTCTAGCGGCTAAGACTCTGCACTCTCCATGCAGGGGGCCGGGGTTTGACCCCTGGTCAGGGAATTAGATCCCATATGTCCCAGTTTAACAAAAGATCCTGCATTTGTAACTTAGACCCCTCACAACCAAATAAATAAATCTTATATATATATATATATATATATATATTTTTTTTTTTTAAGACAGCAGTTGCTCACAGGAAACTTGTGTTTTCTTCTGAAATATTAGATACATGTTTTGATATCAGTGATAAAAATCTGCCTGCAATGCAAGAGACCAGGGTTCAAACCCTGGTTCAGGAAGATCCCCCAGAGAAGGGAACGGCAACCCACTCCAGTATTCTGGCCTGGAGAATTCCATGGACAGAGGAGCCTGGCAGGCCCATGGGTTCACGAAGGGTCGGACAGGAGTGAGCAACTAACACTTTAGGTTTGATGCACTGTTACCCATCAGCCTCCCTCCAGCTGGAAGCGGACGCTCCCTACCGGCGCTGATGGAGGGTTTGCACCACTGGCACCTGAAGGCACCCTCTGCAGTCGAGTCCGGGTAGCTCATCCCTTCCCCTTCCAGATTCGGAAACACCGCTATGTGATCCTTGGAAAACAGGCCATCATATACACGCCCATTCTTGAAGGTTAATCGGCCCTGCAGAGAGAAAGACAGCTGTTTGCAGCTTTGGGAAAGATTTTTAGAAACCATTGGTAAATTTACATCAATATCTTTTCAACAGTTGGGAGGCTTTCATTTGTTAAGATCTGCACTTAGTTCACACAGAGTCAGGCTCATAGAGTCTCAAGTCACAGTGTAGATCCTCTCTCCCAACTGCCCTTCTCTTCTCTTCTCTCTGTACCTCCCCCACCACCTCTCCATAACCCTGAGCACCCCTAGGCCACAGAATGTGGTTTATTAAATAATGCCCAGCAGAGATGCCTATCACAGAATGGCGACTTATCTTGATATTTGTCAAACCCAGGCCAATAGGTGGTCTGACTCAGAGGTGGTAAAGCTCAGTAAAGCTAAAGACGTGTGGAAAATGTCTGCGAAAGGAGTTTCTTCTCTCCTTCTACTTAGTGGGGAATGTAGGTGAGAAGCCTGGAACCGCAACAGCCATCTTGCAGTCATGAGAGAGGAGCAGCATAATAATGAAGCCGATGTGGTGGGAGAGACACGGATGGAAGAAACAGAGAGATTTAAGCTAGATTTCCTGTTACTTGCAACCAAAACCACCCTAACATACACATACACCACGGACTAATTAAATAAACTCCAAATATACAGGAAATTGGTGATACGTTAGAAATTACTCTGGTGGCGCAGATGGTAAAGAATCTGCCTGCATTGCAGAAGACCCAGGTTCGATCCTTGGGTTGGGAAGATCCCCTGGAGAAAGGAATGGCTACTCACTCCAGTATTCTTGCCTGGAGGATTCCATGGACAGAGGAATCTGGTGGCCTACAGTCCAGGGGGTCACAAAGAGTTGGACATGACTGAGCAACGAACACACACACGCAATCATCTTTTTTTTTTTTAACAAATCGGTCAGCTAGCCTATGCAGAGCGGCTAATACAGTTTCCTAGGTAGAGAAAGTCATGCCGTTACATAATCTTCAAGATGCAGCCTCCACAGGTCTGTACCTACCATGCCGTGTTTCTTATTGGAGACCCACTCTCCCTCATACACGGCTCCACTGGCATAGTAGAATTTTCCATGGCCGTGGCGGTATCCGTTCACAAACTCTCCTACGTATTCGTTTCTCAAAGGATACTGGGAGTAGGGGATTCTCTTTAGAAACCATGTGTGTATGCCAAGGCCGTTCTGAAAAGAAGGCACATTTCCATGAGAAAAACGCAAAACATGTCCTCTTTGTACCTGAATCTATTGAAACAAGGTATGAATCAAATACAGGGGCTCATTTGAAGGGGCGAAAAACACGGGGATTGTGGTCGCACAGACTCAGTCCTCACAGGAGTCATGGGACTGATGAATTTACCAAAGAACCTAACTTGTGTGCGAGACCTTTAGAGAAAACTAAATGCTAACAAAACAGCACTTTTTAAAAAGCTGATTTAACCGCAGAAAGAGTGGAATAATGATGCCATCAGCAACATGGATGAACCGAGAGATGACAGGACCTGGACTGAAGCCAGAAAGAAAAAGGCAAATACTGTATGATACAGATCACATGTGCAATCTAAAACACAACACAAAGGACAGCATCTACGAAACAGACTCACAGAACAGACCTGTGGTTGCCAAGGGGAAGAGGGAGTAGGGGAGGGAAAGACTGGGAGTCTGGGATTAGCAGACGCAAACTATCACATATAGAATGAACAGACAATAACTTTCCACTGTAGTGCACAGGGATCTATATTCGGTAATCAGGGATAAACCAAAATGGAAAAGAATATGAAAAAGAACATATATCCGTAGATAACTGAATCACTCTGCTACCCGGCAGAAATTAACACAAAGCTGTCAATCAACTACACTTTAGTAATTTTTTTTTTTTTTTTAAAGGCTGCTTTAGGGACTTCCCTGGCGGCCCATTGGTTAAGACTCTGCACTTCCACTGCAAGGAGTATGGGCTCAATCCCTGCTCAGGAAACTAAGATCCCATATGCCATGTGGCATGGCCAAACAACAGAAAAAGGAAAAGAAAATTGAAAGTTTTTTTAAAGGCTGATTTAGTCGAGTAATCATCACGGGAGTTTCTAAATTTAACACTGCCTGAATTTCAGACTGCCACACGACACCCAACAAACGATCTGCGGGCTGAGAGTCAGCAGAGCGCCCGCGGCTGGGTTGCCGCTACTCTTGTTACACGGTGGCTCCGTTGTGTCCGACTCTTTGCGACCCCACGGACTGTAGCCCACCAGGCTCCTCTGTCGGTGGGAATTCCCAGGCAAGAACACTGGAGTCGGTTGTCGTTTCCTTCTCCAGGTTATCTTCCCGGCCCAGGGATCGAACTCATGTCTCCCGCATTGCAGGTCGATTCCCCACCGCTGAGCCACCAGGGAAGCCCCGCCTCTGGGCGTGTTCTGCTAAGACCCGCCGGTACCTGGACCCCGTGCTTCCACTGACCGGTGTACTCCTCGTTCGTCGTCAGCCACCTCATCCTACCTTCCCCGTGGCGCATGTTGTTCTCCCACTGACCCTCGTATATGTTCCCGGACTTGTAACTAGGGCCACAAACCAAGCAGGTAAAACCAGTTATCTCCTGTTCATTTACCCTTAAGGACTTTATCTTAAACTTTCTCCCTAAACACCTTTGAAGAAATCCAGCCTTTGTGCCCGTACAATCTTCCCTGTATTTGAATTCAGTGGATAGGCACGAGGTTTGCAAAAGCAATTCTCCCAGGGGTGGGGGTTGTGGAGGGTGGGTGGGGGAGAATAGGTCACTGTATAAAACCTTTTGATCATTTAATTATCTAACAAAGTGGATAAGAATAGCGCTTTTTTCTTTTTTAATCTTTTAAAAACAATTTCCTGTACTATTATGGTTAATATTTTGGTTAATGTTACAATTAAAATATTTAATTAAAATAATTAAAACCAAAATATTGGTTAACATTTTGCCCCAGATATTTTATTTCTTTGCCCAAAATATTTGGCTCCATCAGCTGAATCTAAATATTCCACCCTGCTTATAGGGCAAAAGTATTCTTTGTAAGTTCTGCACCTTATCTTTAGCCTCAGGGAAAAGCTATCTGGGGCCACAGTGCTTTTCGCTAGCATTCGAAATATGGCAGGGGAGGGGAGGAGACCGCAGATACCTACCATCTTATCCCCCAGCCCTTTCTGATGTTGTATATCCAGTCTCCTTCATACCAAGAGGTGCCCTCTTGATTATAATAAATGGAGCCCTAGAACAAGGAATACCATTAAAAAAAAAGAAACCTCATAAAACTGGTTTTTTAAAAAGGTATAGATAGAAACGTATGATTTTAGGGCATCTAAAGGATGTGGAAGATGTCATCCTTACGACATCTTCGGTAAGACATAGACTCGGGCTTATGCTTCCAGTCTGTGACTGAGGACGTGGTCACGTGTGTGGCTGCCTTGCCCACCTTTCCGTGTCTCTTGCCGTGGCACCAGTGGCCGATGTAGGACACAGGCTGCGTGCCGCACTTGAACATGCCGAATCCGTGCCTCATGCCGCTGACCACTTCTCCTTCGTAGGTGCTGCCATCCGGCCACGTGAAGACGCCGTGGTTCATGGGGATGTTCTTCACAAAGTCGCCCTGCGGCAACACGGCCATCAGAAAGAAGCAAGCGGGGAGATCCCTCACCTGGAGACGCAGAGACCATGCCAGCCTCTCTTCCCAAGGCAACAGCTGAGTACCCCCCGAGCCCCCAGCCCCCTCCTCCTGTCCCCGCACAGCCCAGCCTCCCTNTGCGGCAACACGGCCATCAGAAAGAAGCAAGCGGGGAGATCCCTCACCTGGAGACGCAGAGACCATGCCAGCCTCTCTTCCCAAGGCAACAGCTGAGTACCCCCCGAGCCCCCAGCCCCCTCCTCCTGTCCCCGCACAGCCCAGCCTCCCTCACCGCATCCCAGCACCGAGCAGAAACCCAGGCGGAATGAATGACCGGGAAGGCTGTGAGCCAACAGAGCTCCAGGAAGCCAGCAGGGGACATGGTGCAGGGACGCCTCCCAAGCCTGGCTTTGGCAACTCTGGACTTTGTAACGCGCCTCAACGGAGGCTAATTCACTGCTTCCCAGGAGATGCTGACCATTAGCCAGGTTCAATGATGGCCTAACACTCTGCAGACACATCAGTTGACTGCCTGCCCCAGGGGTGCCTTTCAGATAATCCCCTGTGGTCAGGGCCCTGGAGGGGTGCACAGCATGAGGTCCTGGACATCTCAGCCTGGAAGCTTCGGGTTCCTCTCCAGGAACATGAGCCTCTGGAGGTGAGATCCCACCAGACGTCCCAGGAGGCCAGGGACCTTCCTGAGGATGCATCTGGGAGATGCGTCTGCCCGTAAACCCTCCTGACTGGGCTGGTGTGTGTGCTGGAGGGGGCAACGTCTACCGGAATCAGCCCCACCTGACCTTCCAGAGATGATAAATGAACCAGAGGCCAGGCCAGGCGGCAGGGTCTGGGGGAAGAGATGTATTCCTGGGAAAGCCTGGCCTGAAATGGCAGTTGGCACCCAATCCTCTGCCACCCTGGACCTCAGGTGCTCTCTTCCCTCCGTGATGGTGACAGAGGATGCCCTCCCCTCGCTCTGCTCAGCCCCGTCTCCCGCTGCCCAGTCCACTCAGCTGCCCACCTGGCCCAGACATGCCTGTTTCCCTCCCCTGGCTGTTTGAATATGTGCCTTAGGCCCTCCATTTTAAATACTTTCATTACGACTTATAAACACCATGGTGTTAGCAGCTCTGCAACTGTGATTTTCAGAGCAGCGTTTCAGGCCCACCCACACTGTGCAGACACCGAGCTAAAAATACATATTCCCCTCAGCCCAGCAAGATGGGGTACGTGAAACCCGTATCACGGAACATAAGTGCTGCTGCTGCTGCTGCTAAGTCACTTCAGTCGTGTCCAACTCTGTGTGACCCCATAGACGGCAGCCCACCAGGCTCCCCCATCCCTGGGATTCTCCAGGCAAGAATACTGGAGTGGGTCGCCATTTCCTTCTCCAGTGCATGAAAGAGAAAAGTGAAAGTGACATTGCTCAGTCTGTCCGACTGTTAGTGACCCCATGGACTGCAGCCCACCAGGCTACTCCATCCATTGGATTTTCCAGGCAAGAGCACTGGGGTGGGGTGCCATTGCCTTCCCCGCGGAACATAAGTAGCCAGTAAAAATCAATTGATCTCAGTCAATGGATGTGATTTGATCACTAGAAAAATACAGGGGCAGAAGAACGGGTATAATGAACTATCTCTGGGACTTCCCTGGTGGCCTAATGGCTAAGACTCCGAGTTCCGAATGCAGGGGGCCAGGGTTCGATCCCTGGTCAGGGAACTGGATCCCAAAGGCTGCAACTAAGACCCGGCATAGCCAAATAAATAAATTAAAAGTAAGTAAATAAAGTACCTCTGTTTATAAAAAGGTGGGAGAGGCTGAAGAATATCTCTAGAATATATAGACAAAACTGGAAACTGGTGACAGTTTACAGAGGGGCCCCTAGAGTAACGACTTACTTGTCACCTCCGTTCTTTGGGTCTGTGGATTTTTTTAACCCATGTGCTGAGCAATTTTTATGAAACTCGCTTTTTTTTTTTTTCCTTTTGGCTGCATTATGCAGCAGGTCAGATCTTAATTCCCCAACAAGGGATCAAACCCAGGTTCCCTGCAGTGGAAGTGCAGTCCTAACCACTGGACCATCCAGGGAAGACCCTGATACCAGCTAGGAACCTGTGGGAACCTACCAGTAAATTACATAGTTAGTTTAGAACTGCAACATGTTACACGCTTTACCTCATATTTCAGTCCATCAGCCCAGATGTAAGTCCCCTGTCCATGCATGAGTCCTTCGGAGAACGTGCCCTTCCAAACAGAACAACAAAACCTCAGGCCCAATTTTGACTTCATAAAACTCCCACCCAGGAATTCAGCTCTTAAAAGGGAACCGTGTTCCACAAATTGCTGGTCCAGCATTCAGCTGGGAGCTGGCACCGCCCTGGCGTCCATCTGGTTCTAAAAAGGATCTGAGGAGTCCAGAAAAACCTAGGTCCCTAAAACTGACACCAGGCGGTGCTAAGCAGTTGTTAAACTGAGCTCTGAATTCAGCCTTCCTCTCCTAACTAAGCTGTTGGAAAACTACCATTCAAAAGAACTCATATGCTTTGGGTTTTGCATTTCAAACTTTAAAGGTTTTTTTTTTAATTACCAGATGTCCTCAGTTGCTGAGTCGTGTCCAACTCTTTGCAACGCCATGGACTGTAGCCTGCCAGGCTCCTGTGCCCTTGGAATTTTCCAGGCAAGAATACTGGAGTGGGTTGCCATTTCTTTCTCCAGGGGATCTTCCCAGCCCCGGGATCGAACCCAGGTCTCTTGTGTCTCCTGCATTGGCAAGGGATTTTAACCACTGAGCCGCCTGGGAAGCTCCATCTAGACTAGACGGAACTGATTAAAACCATCATCTGGATATCAAAAATGATGACATTTTCAGTGTCACATTTTGTTTTCTCTTATTGGAAATTGTAAGTATTTATCCCAAAGGCCAGGTGGGACATTTTAATGAATACTATTCAACCATAATAAATGGCTTTTTTTTTTTGGCTTCACTCCCTGGCTCATGGGATCTTAGTTCCTCAAGCAGGGGCTGAATCTGGTCCCTTAGCAGTGAAATTGTGGAGTCCTAACCACTAGATGGGTGGGGAATTTCCATAAATGGCATTTTTAAGGGTTTTTACTACACAGGACAAGAAACATGTTAAGGGGAAAAATCAGGGTATTGAAACCCATGCCTTTTGACCTCAACTACAAAAAAATCTGTTCTCCTACAAGCAGCACATATTTCTTAGATAATCTCAATGAATGAATGAATAACTCCACTGTAGCCTCATGGATAAACACGCACAAAAAAACCCCCAAAATACCCCCAAAGTATCTAACAATTGTGGCATAGCTCTGAATGTTAAATCAGAGCACTATGTAATAATTAAAATACTAATTATGGAAGAGGGACTGGGGAGTTAGTTTTCAATTCAATTTGGGAAGATGAAAAAGTTATGGAGATGATGGCTGAACAAGAAGGTGGATAGACTTAACATTACGGAAGTGAAAGTCACTCAGTGGTGTCGACTCTTTGTAACCCCTCTTGGAATTCTCCAGGCCAGAATACTGGAGTGGGTCACCGTTCCCTTCTCCAGGGGATCTTCCCAACCCAGGGATTGAACCCAGGTCTCCTGCATTGCAAGCGGATTCTTTACCAGCTGAGCCACCAGGGAAGAATACTGGAGTGGGTAGCCTATCCCTTCTTCAGCGGATCTTCCTGACCCAGGAATGGAACCAGGGTCTCCTGCATTGCAAGTAGATTCTTTACCAACTGAGCTATCAGGGAAGCTCAACATTATTGAAATTTACACTAAAAAATAGTAAATCTTTTTTCTAAAATGGTAAATTTAATGTACATTTTACCACAAACTTTTAACTTATGAAAAGCATACATCAATACAGCAATGTAGTCCTAAGTAAAAAAATAAAGATTCAAGACGTTATCTACAAAATCAATATGCCCATGTAAAAATATTGATTCATCCACTCAGGAAATAAAAGGGACACAGAAAACTGAAAAAATTTACGGCAAAAGGATGCTGGGATTTTAATTTTACTCTTTGTTATTTACTTTAGTGACCTTAATGTTGTTTGTCCAATAAATAAAAATCAGGAAAAGGAAAAAAAAAAATCTAAAACTGGGAGAAGGAAAAAAAAACCTAAAAAGATTATTTCAATTGTACTGAGTCATGTTTTTGCCTTAAAATATGTACTCGGAGTTCACAATAAAATCAGCATTAAGTATTTCCAATTCCTTCTGGAACTGGAATCAGAGGACGTTTCTGAAGATGCAAATCTAAGATGATCACCCCATACTGTCTGCCTTGCCCAGTCCCAAAATGTGTAACTCACCTGGTAGGTACAGCCTCCTTGGAAGATGGCAAACCCTTCTCCCTCATACAGTCCGTGGACTTTTTCCCCTTCATAGCTGCAATGAAATAAAGCTCAAGGCAGTGAATCAGGTGAGGAAACCTCAGTGACTGGGGGTTAAACAGAAAAGGAGACGTGCAAACGATCTCTCACGTTCCCCCGACAAGCATCACCCCCGCACCCCTGGACCACTGTGTGCCTGCCCTTTCTGAGCACTGGGCTTGGGCTGTGAACAAGTTTCTGCCCTCAGAAGTTTATGGTCCAAAGAGGAGAGACAGACAATCAAAAGGAAACAAATGAACGAGGTAATTCCAGACCACATTCAATTTTTGTAAAAGAAATGGTCGGGGAACGCGACCTTGAATGAGGAGGAGGTTCCCTGGTAACAAAGAGCCTTGGGAAGAGGATCCCTGGGAGCAGAGAGCTGCAGGTGCCAAGGCTCTGAGGCGGGATGGAGCCCGCCGTCTCAAGTTCAGCTGCATGGCCAGACCACACTGAGGAGGGGAGTGATGGGAGGGAGACCAGAGGAGGCAGAAGCTGGGTGGGCAGGCCGGGGGGCTGAGACAAAGCCTTGCCATCAAGTACACGGCTCTAGAAGGAATCATGAGAGGGTTTTCAGAACTGGGTTGGACAGGACCAGATTTACATCTTAAAAAGATCACTCTGGCTGCTTCAGAGAACAGACTAGAGGGGAGAGTGAGCTGCTGGGAGGGAGCAGTGGGCGGCGAGAGAGATGAAAGTGTTGGGAGTATTCCGGACAGTTTTCCATCTGGGGTGTGAAAACATTCTGGAAATGGACAGTGGGGTTGGCTGCATAACGTGGAGAGTGTACTTAATGTCTCTGATTTACACATAAAAGGATTTTAAATATGTATATTTCACTATGATAATTTAAAAACTTTTTTTAAAGATATAGTCTCGATGTAGAACCAAGAGGGCTTGCTGATGTGCTGGCTTTGGGCAAGGGAGGTGCCAAGAACAGTGCCCAGATTTTTAGTTCCAGACTGATAATGAGTGACTTTATCACCCTGCTCACCTCCAGGCTCTGAGGCGAGTGAGGTGGAAAACAAATGGACCTGCGACAGCCATGAGCACAGTGGGCGTATTCCAAGAATCCAGAGAAGAGTAAATATTAGAAAACCTATGATGAGGAGATTAGTTCTACGACTTCAGGCCTGGATGTAGGGAAATGGTGATGCCCTAAGAGAAACAGGGACCAAGGGATGGAGCCACAGCTGGGAGAGAAACAGCAGAGAAACCTTTTAAGGTGCGAATTCTCATTTATTTCCCCCCATTAAGAACCTGAGGCTCAGAAAGGTTCGGTGATGGGGCTGGCATCCTAGAGCTCAGACTCTAATCCTGACTGTGGTATTTCAAGTCCTGCAGTCTTTGCCTTGGGACGCAAGATCAGTGGACGATGTCTAGTAGGGCATTAAAAAAATGAACCAAAAACTCACGGAGACAGAACAATGCTAAAGGCATAGATGTTTACAGTCATCTAGGGAGATGGAAGGAAGGAAGGGACGTCGCTCAGTCCTGTCCGACTCTTAGCGACCCCATGGACAGCGGCCCACCAGCCTCCTCGTTCCATGGGATTTTCCAGGCAAGAGGACTGGAGTGGGGTGCGAAGTAAAGCTATACTAAGAGATCATCCACAGACAGAAGAGACAGCATGGAAGTCGGAGACAAGGGAATGTGGACGAGGCAGCTCATTAAATCACCTTTCAAGAAAAGAGAAAAGTCAAGACTCCCCTGGTGGTTCAGTGGCTAAGACTCCGTATGGGCTCCCAGTGCAGGGGGCCTAGGTTCAGTCCCTGGTCAGGGAACGAGACCCCACTTGCCGCAACTAAGATCCCACCTGCTGCAACAGAGACCCCACACAGCCAAGTAAGTAAAGAAACATTTAAAAGCAAGGGAAAAATCACCTTTCTACTATGAGTTTGGTCAGAACGGGCTCTTCATACTGGGTGGCATCTTCATTCGGCAGACTGTCGCTTTTGGCCTCTCTCTTGCCTGCCGGGTCCTTGAGCTGCACGTCCAGTGGCGGCGCAGCACTCGGCGACGCGTCTTGCCTAGCGGCGTTGCCAT
Source organism: Oreotragus oreotragus (assembly GCA_006410675.1). Classification (NCBI taxonomy): domain Eukaryota; kingdom Metazoa; phylum Chordata; class Mammalia; order Artiodactyla; family Bovidae; genus Oreotragus; species Oreotragus oreotragus. Next base: position 186,178 of record SJYX01017792.1, read on the forward strand.
CTTGTTTCGCAAACTCTGGATAATCGGAGGGAGACGAGGGAGAACGGGCGGACTTGTCCCCCTTTTTATCTGCTTTTTTCTTCTCTTTCACCATGGCCTTTAGAAGACCCAAGGTTCACTTTATTTAGATAAGTACCCAGTGACTCCTTCAGTTGAAGGCTGTGCGTTTCAAGGAGTTGGGGAGTTTTATCTGAAAAATAAAAATTATGTCTCTGAATACTTGAGGGTTTCACTCGTAGTTACAATTTTAGTCTTTTTAAAAAGCTATTTATATTTATGGATTTGGCTGAGCTGGGTCTTAGTTGTGGCATATGGGATCCAGTTCCCCAACCAGGGATGGAACCTGAGCCCCTGGCACTGGAAGCACAGAGTCCTCGTCACTGGACCGCCAAGGAAGTCCCTACAATTTTAGTTTTACAACCCCAATGTCGTTATCATTCTCTTCCTACAGCCTGAAAAATTAACTACAAGGATCAAGCATCACCAGGTTATAAAATGCAATTTCAATATTGCATTGTCCTAAGATTTTTTAAATCAGAACCACCGTCTATCAGTTCTTTTCAAATAGTGTTCCAGTAAGAAGGGCAACCCTTTGTGGGAAAAAAATATCAACCTAACCTCTAAAATCTTACCTACCACCAGTTCATACTGTAAAAGCCCATCTCTGTACGTCCCCCTGGCAAAGTGCTCAGGAGCTGAACCCAGGCTTCTGCACTGTCCCCTTCCCAACGGTCCTTCTGCTTCAGATGTCAAACAGGAGTAACAGTAACTTGTCTGCTTATAGGGATTAAATAAGACGATTCACAGAATCAATTATTCTGTCACTCTCCTGTTTTCAGACTTGCAGCCATTGGCTACCTACTCCCTGGGACAGCATGACAATAGACTGAGGCCTCCTATCTCAGACAAGAAACCTTGTGTTAATCATTTGCCCGAGGTCCCAGAGCTGAGGGGCGGGGCTCCAAAGCCATAGTATTCGTGGCCCCCCAAAATTGGCCCCACTGAAGACATCCCAGCACATCAAGCAGGAGGCAGAGGTGAGTCCCGAAAGGCAAGGCAAGACCCCTCTTCCTGTGCCTGAGGGGGCAGTGGCCGCCCCACACCCTCCGCCTGCCTGGCACCCTCTGGCCACCTGATTTCCGCTCATTCCCCCCCAGCCCCCAGGCTCTGCTCTCACCAACATGGCCCTGCTCCCCTCTTCCTTCAAAACCCCATCACCCTTTCCAGCCCTGCACCCCCACCTCAGGACTGTCAGCGAAGCAAGCCGCTGAGGCTCCTAAACTCTTACTACAGGCTTTCCGCTCCCCCATCACCGAGGTCTGAACTACTGCTAAGGCAAACTTCCTTTCTCTTGGCCTGTCTCTTACCAACTCTGGCGGATCTTCTGCTCTCCCTGAGTTGAGGCTGTATTACGGACCGTTCACTTTCCTTAGCACGAGAGGGGCTCACATTCTCTGGGCCCAGGCTCCCAGCTCAGTCCTGTCCCTTCCTCCGCCCTCCCCGCCCACCGCTCACCCGCTCGGGTCCTCGGAGGCCGAGGAAGAGCCGAACCTGGCTGTCACGCCAGCCGTGGTGCAAAGAGGGCCGCACGCCTGGGACCCCGGGACCCCCGGAGGCACTCACCTCGATGGAGACCCAGAGAGGATCCGGCCGGGACTGAGGCAGCCAGGCGTCCAGACCCGGACGGTCTCCAGGCAACCACGGGCCCCGCCCCGCCCCGGTCTTAAAGGGGCCGCGGCACGTGCTTTGCCCTTCAGCTGCTGCAGCTGCCTAAGTCGGTTCGGTCGTGTCCGACTCTGTGCGACCCCATAGATGGCAGCCCACCAGGCTCCCCCGTCCCTGGGATTCTCCAGGCAAGAACACTGGAGAGCAGGTAGTAATCTGGAACCCAACTGACCTGGGTTTTCCCTCCTCTGCTAATTGCCCTGAGGCCTCTCTCAGCCTGTATCTTCGTAACACAAGACCAACTCAGGAACTCAGCTGTTACTCTTTCATAACTGCCATAAACAAGTTACCCCAAACTTACTGGCTTAAAGCAACACAGATTTATCATCTCACAGTTTCGGGAGAAGTCCAAAAGGAACGGGTTCCTTTGGCAGCTCCAGGGAGAATCTTCGTTTCTAGAGGTTACCTTCCTCCATCTTCGAAATTGGCATCATTTATCTCTCTGGCACAGCTGGGGAAAGTTCTCCATTTTTTAGAAGACATGGGCTAGACTGGACCATAGAACCAACCCAGGGCACGCCGCCCCATCCCACCACCCTTACACCGGCAGAGCCCCTTTGGCCACCTAAAGCAAGTATTCAGGGGTTCTGGGATTAGTACAGGGGGCCTCTGGGGAAAGCCTCCCTCCCTCTCGAACCCCAATTTGCAGAGTTCTTGCAAATATTAAATGAGATCTTTCAGGTCCACCAGCATGGCGCTTACATGAGTGACAATCATTATTTACTTGACTGTCTCCTCACACCTAAGGGATTCTAAGTCTATAAATGGAAGGAAGCCCACTGTCTGGGCAGAAAGGTGGAGAGCAGGGTTAGGGTGGAAGGTCCACACTGGCTACTGTCCAGCAACCACCATCTGGACCCTGCAGAGGGCATGCTTACTTCCATTCCGGGCAGAGTTCAAACAGGACGAGATTCTGTGAAAAGCTGACAACAGACTAGGGATTCTCCTGCCAGTACAGTCAGTAACTCGAGCGTCTTGCAGTCCACACTCCAAGGAAAGCAAATCACAGCATCAAAGTTACAGAAGCATCAGAATCTTTTATTTCCCCTTGCTTACAACAGTCTTTGGGCTTCGCAGGTGGCTCAGTGGTAAAGAATCCACCTGCCAAGCAGGAGATGCAGAAGACTTGGATTTGATCCCTGGGTCTGGAAGGTCCCCTAGAGAAGGATATGGCAACCCACTCCAGTATTCTTGGACAGAGGAGCCTGACAGGCCACAATCCATGGGGTCACAAAGAGCTGGACACGACTGAGCAACTGAGCATGCACGACAGTCTTTACGTTCTGGCTCCAGCGGGGAACATTTAAAAAAGAGAGATCCAGGAGCTCCCTGTCGGTTCAGTGGTTAGGATCCTGGGCATTCACTGCACTGGTCCAGGTTTAATCCCTGAAAACCTCGTGACACTGCCAAAAACAAAACAAAAATTACAACAACAAACAGGAAGAGACCCCGATCCACCTGCTCGACTTCTTCCAGCTGGACAGAGAATCCCCCTTGGGTTTTCTAGGATTCTTTTCTAAATTTAATATGCAGCAGGGTTCAGAATGACTAGCTCCAAAGAACCATAATGTTAACTTTATGAAGTGAAACCATTAGGAGTTTAATCATCGTTAAGGGCTGAAAGTTACAGACCAAAATATGTCAGGCCACAGCAGAGGTCCCAGTGACTTCTAAAGTGCTCTATTTCTGTAAAATAGACTCTTGCCTCTATACACACACAGGCTCGTGTTTGCATGCAAAACAAAACCGGTATTGCAAGCAGTGCTCCATGTGGATCAAAAAGTCCTCGAGATCACTCCTAAGTGGATCTGATGCCTTTGGAAGGAGCAGCTGCATTTAGAAACAAACCCCCCAAACGGTTCATTAAAGCCCTGCCTTGCAAAACAGAAAAACCTGCAAATACGATCAATGTCAGCTCTGAGAAATGACATCCAGGTTGGCAATGTGTCTCATGGTGGGCCTTCCGTGGGGACAGTTCCAGGGATGGTCCATCTCCCCCATGTGTGTGATGAGCTTCTTCATCTCGCTTGTGTTAAGAGGGGTTCCAATCATCACCTGCGTGTGAGACATGATGGCTTCAATTAAAGCTTTACTGCTCTGGGTTAGAACAGCCACACTTCAGACTTTCCTAGAAGCTCAGAGGGTAAAGAATCCGCCTGCCAGGTGGGAGACCTGGGTTCAATCTCTGGGTGGGGAAGATCCCCTGGAGGAGGGCATGGCAACCCACTCCAGTATTCTTGCTGGAGAATCCCCCATGGGCAGAGGAGCCTGGTAGGCTACATATAGTCCATGGAATCACAAAGAGTTGGACACAACTGAGCGACTAAGCACAGCACAGCCATTCTTCAGAAGCAGTGTTCTCAGAGCCTGGACAAGATTTTGTCTTGTGTTCCCTGCCAAGTCCTGTCTGGAAGAACCTTGCCCTCTAGGGCCCCAGCCCTTGGGCCCCTTTGTGAAATCCAGTCCCTCCGTGGCTCCCTCCTGGTGGCACATCCTTGAGAGAGCTGTGGCCCACTCCCGTCCAGGACCAACCAGTCTCACCAGTCTCACCAGTTCCACCAGCACCCACAGCCCCTCCGCCATGACCTCCCACCCTGGTGACCGCAGCGGTCTAACAGGTCTCCCTGCCCCCCCAACCTCGTCATCCCTTCAACCCATCCTCCACTCAGGGCCGGTGAGTCATCTTAAAAGTGTGTCAGGAGCTTCCCCCGTGTCGCAGTAGATAGGAGTCCTCTGTCAAGGCAGGGGCCATGGATGCGATCCCTGGACCAGGAAGATCCCACACGCCACAGGGCCTCTAAGTCCCTGCGCCACGACTGGGCCTGTGCTCTAGAGCCTGGGAGCCACAACTGCTGAAGCCTGTGCGCCCAGAGCCAGAGAGCCGCACCTACGGAGCCTGCATGCCGCAAGCGCGGCAGCCTGCGCACAGCCTGTGCTCCAAGACAGGGCAAGCCACCGCAGTGAGGAGGCCCCGCTCTCCACAACCAGACAAAGCTGGCACCCAGCAACAAAGACCAGGCGCACCCAAAAAACCGAGCCCCGCAGCCACCCCCAGGCTGTGTAAAAGACCGAGCGCACCACCTGACGTGGCCCTCACCGGCCTTCGCACCCACATCTGCGAGCGAGCAGCATCGACAGGCTGTACTCCACGACAGGGCAAGCCACCACAGTGAGGTGCTGGGAGGACGCTGCCTCAGGGATGCAGTAACTGTGGGTCAGGGCGGCCGTGCAGGGCTCAGGGTTATCCTGGCTGAGGACGACGGGACCCTCTAGGGACACGGCCCAGGGTGACCATCACCCACACTTAACGGAGCTGTCTGGGGCTGAACCGAGGACTCCTGAGCTGGAACAGACCCCTGGGGGTCCTGTGGGTGAGCACTCCTTACTTACAGACTTGCGACAGGCTCTGGAGGCGAACATCTGCCGGACGCGGGAGGGCCGGCACATGACCCCGGGGCTGTCGCTCAGCATGAAGAGCAGCTCATCTATGTCCTGGGGTCCAAAGGTCCAGTTCTTACTGGTTGGCAAGGAAATCAACTTGGCTCTTTCAGTGACTGGTGCTGAAAGAAGACAATTCGGGGGAAAAGCCATCATTTGAAAAATGAGTTTCATTTGGGTGCTACTTGTCAGGAACATCTGAAACAGGGTGGACGCAAAGCGCTCTGGGAGGAAACCCGTCCATCTCTAAAAAACACACTGGGCAGGGCCTCAGAGATCATTCTTGGCTCTATAAGGACGCAATCCTACCTTCTAAGTAATAACTTACCATGTTCATCAATAACAAAGTCAAAGCCATTCTTCCTGAATATTTCCAGATTTTCTATTAGGATTGCTTCATTGACAGCCGTTAGGTTGAGAGTCTGAGGTCTGAAAAACAGAGACCCAAACTAGATATTGAAGGCTCTAAGACAGAAATGAAATTAAAACAATTTTGTGATTTATTCAAATATAAATAACATGCTTTCAGCTGTGAACCTCACCTGTCATAAAATTCCATTTCCTTTTTAAAAAAAATTATTTTGGGGGGCCACGCCTCAAGGCATGTCGGATCTTAGTTCCCCAATAAAGGACTGAACCCTGTGCCCCTGGAGGGGAAGTGCAGAGTTCTAACCACTGGACCGCTGGGGAAGTCCTAAGCATTTCCTTTTAATTTCCACTTTGTTTTTTTTTTAAAGATCTTCTTAGAAGTCAGAGTTAACTCCAGAAGTAGTTTCTGTTTCCTCAATCTGCCATCCTACCCCAAGACTCTTTTTAACAATAACAATATAATCTAAAAAAGCTATTTTTCTTCCTCACAATAAAGAGAGTTTGAAAACTTGGCTTCAGTCATTACAGACATTTGAAAACAGAGGAAATTACATCTGTTCCAATATCCTGCTCCTTTTCCTGCCTGCATCCTTCATCTAGCCATCTCTCCTTCCAGCGATCCACCCATCTCTCCACCTGGATTTACAGAACCAGCTAAAAGACAGGAGCTGGAAAGGTAAGCAAACACAGACCCGATCTCTGCTCTCATGGAACAGTCTGGTGGGGAAAAAAGACACTGATGGAACAGTCATGCAAACAAACTACAATTACAAACTACACAGAGAATCAGAAAGGAGAGACACTCAGAGACTTAGGAGCACGGAGCACGTGAGACTTGGCCTGGAGCATGGGGGCGGGGCTGGTCACGGAGGGCTTCTCAGAGGAAGTGACCTTTGGGCCGAGATCTGGGGGTGAGAAGCGGTTAGCAGGTGATGGGGGTAACAAGTGCTCTAAGCCACAGTCTGTGCAAAGGCCCTAGGATGGACCACGGACGTTCCCAGAGCCACACACACAGATCTGCTTCCTTCCGCTTGATGGCCAGGGAGGAATTCATCAGGCCTGTTGAGGGAACACCAAGGATGGCCAGGGTGGCTCAAGCGTAGAGAAGAGGAGAGGAGGGCTTAGGACAGCTGAGAGGTCGTCAGGGCCAAGCGAGGGAGGGCCTGGTAGGAAAGGAAGCAGCTGTGGTCTTTACCCTTTCATACCGAAGTGTGGTCCACTGGGAACCCACCCAGTGGGTGGGGTTATCCAGGTCTACTTGAAATGCCACGAACAAGAATGTAATTATGCAAAATCGCTAAAAAATAAATGGCCTCTGTGAGAGGGATAGGAGTAACTCAGTATTCTAAAGTGGCTCATTCACTGTCTTTACTGCTCCTACTAAAACTCAAGGTAATTAGACCATTCTGCGGGAGACAGAGGAAAGAGAGTACTCAGCAGGTAAACTAGGTAAGGGCTCCAGCTCAGAGACGGTCTCAGCGCAACTCATGCCAGGATCTGCTGCTGCTGGGGTCTGAGCTAATTACATAGTTTAATTTTCCAAATGAAAACCCATGACCTCTCCTTATGACTCTACTAAAGATTTCTGGTTTACATGCTACACAACCACAACGCCTTGTAAAGTGGTCAGTGTAAAACATTAAATTTGGCTAAAGAGAGAGAACGGAGAAGGCAATGGCACCCCACTCCAGCACTCTTGCCTGGAAAATCCCATGGACGGAGGAGCCTGGTGGGCCGCAGTCCATGGGGTCGCTAAGAGTTGGACACGACTGAGCGACTTCACTTTCACTTTTCACTTTCATGCATTGGAGAAGGAAATGGCAACCCACTCCAGTGTTCTTGCCTGCAGAATCCCAGGGATGGGGAAGCCTGGTGGGCTGCCGTCTATGGGGTCGCACAGAGTCAGACACGACTGAAGCGACTTAGCAGCAGCAAAGAGAGAGAATTACCAAATTCTGCAGGGACTAATTACTGGAATTGCTCTAGTAGCTGAGGACAGACACACAGCCACCGCTGACCTGGACGCGTGACGTGAGGTGTTAGCTGCTCAGTCATGCCCAATGCTTTGGACCCCATGGACTGCAGCCCACCAGGCCCCTCTGTCCGTGGGGTTTTCCAGGCCAAGAATACTGGAGTGGGTAGCCATTTCCTTCTCCAGGGGACCCACATACTCTAACTGCTGCTGCTGCTGCTAAGTCACTTCAGTCGTGTCCGACTCTGTGTGACCCCGTAGACGGCAGCCCACCAGGCTCCCCCATCCCTGGGATTCTCCAGGCAAGAATACTGGAGTGGGTTGCCATTTCCTTCTCCAGTGCATTAAAGAGAAAAGTGAAAGTGAAGTCGCTCAGTCTGCCCGACTGTTAGCGACCCCATGGACTACAGCCCACCAGGCTACTCTGTCCATTGGATTTTCCAGGCAAGAGTACTGGGGTGGGGTGCCATTGCCTTCCCCACATACTCTAACTAGACATACTATAAACTGTCCTTCATCAAAAGGACTTCCTGGCCAACCAGTGATGGACATTTTGAATAGCTCAAAAGGTGTGATCGTTAAAGAACCCATCAGCTGTGTAACCTCAAGCAAGAGATTTAAACTGTGTGCGTCTTCAGTGTTCTCACCCCTGAGACGGTGGTACTACACAGTAACTATTTCAAAGGGTTGTGAGGATTAAATGCAAAATTTTCAACAGTGCCTGGCACAAAATAAGCACTAACGGCAGGTGTGACTATTAACATGCCAAAAGTATGAAATCTGCTTTAAGGATATTTAGGGTATTTAGGACCCAAAAATATAGATAAATAAAGATTTGTTGTTTGCCAAGTAGTATCTGCCTCTCTATGACCTCCCCCAACAGACTGCAGCCCGCCAGGCTCCTCTGTCCACGGGGTTCTCCAGGCAAGAACACTGGAGTGGGCTGCCATTTCCTCCTCCAGGGGATAGTCTCAGGCCGGGGATCAAACCAGAGGCTGCTGCCTTGGCAGGCAGATTCTTTACCACCGAGCAACCAGGGAAGCCAGAGATGAAGACACACCTATAAGCTAAGTCTGGGATGTGAAGTGACACTGAATTCTGAGCACTGAGATGCACTTACGCTATAAGCCTTTGACCCTGGAGAACAGTGTGCTGCTGAAGCATCTCGAAGTTGTACTTCTCGTCCGTGGCATGCTGGTCCACTATGAAGATATCTGCATTCAGCTTGGTGATGATAAATCCCAAGTTAAACTGACCAATAATTTCCATTTCTGCAAACATTGTTTTGCTGTGTGTAGAAAATATCAATTAGAAAAGTTTTTTTTTGGGGGGGGGGCAGTGGGGTGCCACACTGCAAAGCTTGTGGGATCCTGGTTCTCCCACCAGTGATTAAACCAGGGCTGAGTCCTAACCCCTGGACTGCTAGGAAATTCCCATTTTAGAAGACATTTTAAAAGATTCTTTCTCTGATAAAAAAAAATTACAAAAACACAAAGTCTCTAATAATCACACTTTCTAAAGATACTCAGGCATTCATCTAATAATTTTAGTGACTTACACTAAAATTATTAATGATTTGGTGCATGTTTCCAGATATTTGTCTGTACATTGTTTAAAATAAATGGAATCAATTCTTCATACTCCAAGCACTTTACAGTGCGTCTCAGACATTGTAGGAAGACAGGGCATGACAGAAAGCAAGGGGGGAAGCCGCTGCTCCCACTTGTCTTGCAGAGTCCCTCCAGCGCCCCCTGCTGATTATGTCTAACAGTGCACCAAGAGAAAGGCTATTATGGTCCAGCCTCCAGGACCATGACTGAACACCAATCAGGATTGCAAAAGCAGGGCTAAGCGGGAATTTGGAGCAGAGAGGCAACAAACTGGTATAATTTGGATCTAACTGCTCTTTCAGGAACTGTCTGAGTCTGCTCTGGTTCCCCAGGCAGATTCCCCAAGGGAAAAACCTGTGCCAGCCTGAAGACCCTGGTCTCCTCATGTCTTTGGCAGGTGTATCTCCCGGCATAAACCAGAACTAGAACCTAGCATCTGGGTTCAAGAAACAAGCTTTACAGCCTGGTGTGTGCTCAGTTGTGTCCAAATCCTTGCGACTCCATGGACTGCAGCCAGCCAGGCTCCTCTGTCCCTAGAATTTTCTCTGTCCAAATATTTTTAAAACAAATGATAAGAAAAGTACAAGTCAAATATTTTGGCCTTCCCTGGTGGCTCAGTGGTGAAGAATCCTCCTGGCAATGTAGGAGACACAGGTTTGATCCCTGATCCGGGAAGATCGCACATACCTTGGCGCAACTGAGTCTGTGCTCCAGGGCCCGGGAGCTGCAACTACTGAACCCGGCTCGCCCCAGAGCCCGCGCTCCGTGACAAGAAGCCACTGCAGAGAAAAGCCTGCGGACTCCAAATAGAGCAGGCCCTGCTTGCCAAGAGAGAAAGTCTACAGGGCAACGGAGACCCAGCACAGCCAAAAATAAATGTGTCTTTTTAAAAATTAAATATTTCAAGAGAATTCATCATTTTTTAAGAATCATAATGTTAGACATGATTATTGTCAAGAAAGTAGCAGTTACTAGTGTTTTTTATTATCTGTATTATGGATATTTTACTTTAAACTGCTTTTACTTAACCTTATCTGATACCATCTTCTTGAAATCATTTGGTAATTCTCCCTCATACATATTAAATGGAACGATGGAAAATAGCAATAATGTTCCCCAAAGGTGCCCTGAATTCAACCAGGGAGAAGTCACCATGGGCTGAAAACCTCCAGGAAGAGGAATGAAATGGGGGTCAAGAAGGCTTTGATTGATTTGGACCAAATCTGTATGAAATATGAGGGAAAAAATTCTTGCAAGGTTTCAGGCTGCAGAACTGCATGACAGGAGTACTTTCAAGAGAATGGTTACCTGATCTCTTTTCTTAGTTCGTCTTCTGCTGCTTGATTTTCTCCAGGGCAAATCTTTGCTCGAAACTTCCTATAATTCTGCTGACTTTCTTGTTGCTGTTCTTGCTGACACAACTGCTTTATTCGTTTGGCTAAAGAACTCATGGAAAAATCAAGGGGCACTATTTTCTTGTTAATTTTCACAGCTACATCCACCTCGGACACTGACGCACTCTGGGTTTGCACCGACTCTGGAAGGACATCGGGATTTAAAGGAATCTCTTCTTTTTTAAAACGCTTTGCGTTTGGGGATGAGAGCTTCGTGGGCTGCGGCAAGACTCTAGATGCGGAGCCACTTTCTTCTTGGTTTAAATGGCACTTTGTGCCTGAAAGACGATGGTCAGTTTCAGGTAACTTTTCCCGAGACTTCACATTTTCTTGGGAAAATCTGTCTTCGGGGGAGCTTGCCACCTGGTCAGTGCTGGGGTGGCCGCTCGTCTCGGGGGTGCTGGATGCCTCCTCAGAGCCGGCAGATGCACTGCCTTGCCCCGAGTCCTCCTCCATCTCCACTCTGCCCATCAAGTCACGGGGCCCCTGAGCGGAAGTCCTCCCTTCCTCCCCAGGTTCAGAGATGTGCTTCCGGGAGCAGGGGGGCCGCAAAGCTCTAGGAAACTGGGCACTGCTTTTCTGTCTCGGAGAAACCCGCCTCGGATCGGTGGCCTTCGGACCCCGGGACTTGGTCTCAGTCGAGTGATGAAGGGAAAAGGCTTCTCTCAGCCTGGACATGGTCACTACCCTTTTCTCTTCTCCGTGAGTCCTTAACGGGGCAGGATCATCCTTCTTTTCTGGCTCGCGCTTCTCCATTTTAGCCGAAGGCCTCTTTATTAAGTGACCTGAGCAGATGCGAACAGACAAGGGCATCAGAGGCTGTGCAGAAATGGAATTATTGTTGCTGAGTCGCTAAGTTGTGTTCAACTCTTTTGCAACCCCATGGACTGAATCCCAAGGCTCTTCTGTCCATGGGATTCTCCAGGCAAGAATACTAGAGTAGGTTGCCATGCCCTCCTCCACGGGATCTTCCCAACCTAGGCACTGAACCGTCTTCTGCAGAGGCAGGCGGATTCTTCAATGCTGAGCCACCAGGGAAGCCCATGCAGAAATGGAATAAGGGGATATTTTTACATGAACATGAACTCTGCACAAGAGGAGCTCTGTAAGGCTGATCCAAGCTATGAAAGCAGTGCTACATGAACCAGGAAGGAGACACGAATTAAAACCACAATGTGATACGGCTATATACTCTTCAGAACAGATAAATTTAAAAAAAAATGCTTACAAGGTTGAGGATCCAGTGGGATGCTTAAATACTGCTGGTGGTGGGGACATTGGTATAACCGCTTTGTAAAACCCTCTAGGACAAGTCTCATCTCGACGTGCCACTCAGTGATGAACACACGGGGGATGTAAAGGCAAATGTCAAAGAACCTCCCCCCAAATTCCCTCCTCCATAAGAAATAGGAGAAAATGGCAAATTATCAGAATCAACTTGTTCAGAACTCTGGAAATGGACAAAAGACTTGCCAAAATCAGGGCACGTTTACTGAAAGAGAAGGAGTGAGTCTTGGTAAGAACGGACCCCTGTGTGGTAACAGAGGCAGCTGTGTCTCTTTTTACCCAGATTACCTTAAAATCTGCAGCAACATGCTTTCTAGGGTGACACATCCTCTCTGTCTAAAAAGGGAGATTTTCTTTCATGCCAAAAAAAACCACTTCACCTCCAAAAAACCGAGGACAGTACCAGGGCAGCTGTAGGCTGCAGAAGCCGTTTACACGCTGCTGTTTTCCTTACCTTCCACATCCAGCAGCGGCTGCTGGCTGACCTGGAGTTTGTTAACATCACTCTCGAACATTCCTATCAAAGACGTCTTTAAAACTGCCAACAAAAGCTTCTCCTCTTGCAGTAAAATTTGCCTTTTATCTGGAGTAACGTTAATGTCGACACATTCTAAAGTAAAATGGAAAAGATGCTGATTAAGTCCACCTCAAGCAAACAGATGAACTACGCAAGCACTTGAGTAGGGAAATTACAAAAGGAAAAAAAAGCAAATAAACCCATGAAAAGATAGGCTAAAATTGCTAACTAAAATGTCATTTTTATCACCTACTGAATCTGCCTAAAACTTATCCCTAGCACGTTGTTGATAGATGTATAAACTGGTATAACAGGATCACATTCACTGACCCAGTGATTCTACTTTTAGGAGTTTATCTTAAAGAAACAATCAAAGATATAATGATTTATCTATTAAAAAAAGAATTTAAATTCCCCAAAGCTTAAAACAACTAAAATAAGCACGAACATGCTGCTGCTGCTGCTGCTGCTGCTAAGTCACTTCAGTCGTGTCCGACTCTGTGTGACCCCATAGACGGCAGCCCACCAGGCTCCCCCATCCCTGGGATTCTCCAGGCAAGAATACTGGAGTGGGTTGCCATTTCCTTCTCCAATGCATGAAAGAGAAAAGTGAATGTGAAGTCGCTCAGTCTGTCCGACTGTTAGCGACCCCATGGACTGCAGACCACCAGGCTGTCACTTCAGTCGTGTCCGACTCTGTGTGACCCCATAGACGGCAGCCCACCAGGCTCCCCCATCCCTGGGATTCTCCAGGCAAGAATACTGGAGTGGGTTGCCATTTCCTTCTCCAATGCATGAAAGAGAAAAGTGAATGTGAAGTCGCTCAGTCTGTCCGACTGTTAGCGACCCCATGGACTGCAGACCACCAGGCTACTCCGTCCATTGGATTTTCCAGGCAAGAGTACTGGGGTGGGGTGCCATTGCCTTCCCCGAAGCACGAACATAAAAGTTCACAAATCAAGATATATCCACACACCGAAATATAATACAGCTATTAATATTAGAATCGTGTTTCTGAAAAGAAACATTTACCTCTAAGGTTAAAGAGCACAATACAAAATTATCCAAAATTATTTTCCCATTCCAAAAAATATGGATATATATATACACTAGGCTTCCCTGGTGGCTCAGATGGTAAAGCATCTGCCTACAATGTGGAAGACCCGGGTTCAGTCCCTGGGTCAGGAAGATCTCCTGGAGAAGGAAATGGCAACCCACTCCAATATTCTTGCCTGGAAAATCGCATGGACGGAGGCGCCTGGTGGGCTACAGTCCTAAGGGGTCACAAAGAGTCGGACAAACAACTGAGCAACTTCACTTCACTTTCACCATTCAGTTCAGTTCAGTCGCTCAGTCGTGTCCGACTCTTTGCGACCCCATGAATCGCAGCACACCAGGCCTCCCTGTCCATCGCCATCTCCCGGAGTTCACTCAGACTCACGTCCATCGAGTCCGTGATGCCATCCAGCCATCTCATCCTCCGTCGTCCCCTTCTCCTCCTGCCCCCAATCCCTCCCAGAATCACAGTCTTCTCCACTGAGTCAACTTTTCACATGAGGTGGCCAAAGTACTGGAGTTTCAGCTTTAGCATCATTCCTTCCAAAGAAATCCCAGGGTTGATCTCCTTCAGAATGGACTGGTTGGATCTCCTTGCA
>SJYX01017792.1:200598-212700 GCA_006410675.1 Oreotragus oreotragus
TCCCATGAAGTGATGGGACCGGATGCCATGATCTTCGTTTTCTGAATGTCGAGCTTTAAGCCTACTTTTTCACTCTCCTCTTTCACTCTCATCAAGAGGCTTTTTTTTAGCTCCTCTTCACTTTCTGCCATAAGGGTGGTGTCATCTGCATATCTGAGGTTATTGATATTTCTCCCAGCAATCTGGATTCCAGCTTGTGTTTCTTCCAGTTCAGCATTTCTCATGATGTACTCTGCATAGAAGTTAAATAAGCAGGGTGACAATATACAGCCTTGACGTACTCCTTTTCCTATTTGGAACCAGTCTGTTGTTCCATGTCCAGTTCTACCTGTTGCTTCCTGACCTGCATACAGAATTCTCAAGAGGCAGGTTAGGTGGTCTGGTATTCTCATCTCTTTCAGAATTTTTCAGTTTATTGTGATCCACACAGTCAAAGGCTCTGGTATAGTCAATAAAGCAACAATAGATGTTTTTCTGGAACTCTCTTGCTTTTTCCATGATCCAGCATATGTTGGCAATTTGATCTCTGGTTCCTCTGCCTTTTCTAAACCCAGCTTGACCATCAGGGAGTTCACGGTTCACGTACTGCTGAAGTCTGGCTTGGAGAATTTTGAGCATTACTTTACTAGCATGTGAGATGAGCGCAATTGTGCGTTAGTTTTAGCATTCTTTGGCATTGCCTTTCTTTGGGATTGGAATGAAAGCTGACCTTTTCCAGTCCTGTGGCCACTGCTGAGTTTTCCAAATTTGCTGGCGTATTGAGACATTACTTTGCCAACTAAGGTCCGTCTAGTCAAGGCTATGGTTTTTCCTGTGGTCATGTATGGATGTGAGAGTTGGACTCTGAAGAAGGCTGAGCACCAAAGAATTGATGCTTTTGAACTGTGGTGTTGGAGAAGACTATTGGAGAGTCCCTTGGACTACAAGGAGATCCAACCAGTCCATTCTGAAGGAGATCAGCCCTGGGATTTCTTTGGAAGGAATGGTGCTAAAGCTGAAACTCCAGTACTTTGGCCACCTCATGTGAAGAGGTGACTCACTGGAAAAGACTGTGATTCTGGGAGGGATTGGGGGCAGGAGGAGAAGGGGATGACCGAGGATGAGATGGCTGGATGGCATCACGGACTCGATGGACGTTGAGTCTCAGTGAACTCCAGGAGATGGTGATAAACAGGGAGGCCTGGTGTGCTGTGATTCACGGGGTCGCAAAGAGTCGGACACGACTGAGCGACTGAACTGAACTGAACTGAAGCATCTAGAAATAACACTGGATAACAATAAACCATAATAACAGCTATCAGAAGAAAAATACCTAGATGAAATGAATTATTTTCAAAATCAGGGAAAACATTTAGTCGACTTTCTCCCTTGGCTGACATGAAAGTCACCTTTTCCTAGTAGCACAATCAACAAAGTTCCAAGAAGCAAGCAGGAAAGCCCGTATTAAAAAAAGTCTAAAATAAAATATTTTTAATTTTTAAATTTTTTTAGTTTATAAAAATGTATATAGCCATTAACTGTTCCATAAAAATTTTCCAGTCATATCTGAGCTTTCTAATTTCATTTTATTCTTTCAGGAGTAAGTCACCAATTTTACTGAAACCTCAGCAGAACGTACCAGAATCAACAGAAACATTAAGAACAACAAATGGGTACTGGTGTCGATTGTACATGTGATAGACCTCATTCACCAGTCTGGAAACCTACACAAAGAAACAAAGATGAGAAAAGAATAAATGTTTCTTTCCCCAGTGTTCTAACAACACTCTAGCCAATTATTAAAAGGATACATTTTTAACAGCTTTCTTGAGGTAGAGTTGGCCGACAACAAATTGAACTTAAAGTGTACAACTTGGTAAGTTCTGACATACACATACACAATTGAACCCATCCCCACAATCAAGTTAATGACGATACTAATCACCTCAAAAAGGTTTCCTCTTGCCCCTCCAAGGGGTATTTTTAAGCACAGATTCATAAAACTGAATCCTTTTTCCAATATGAAGATGCTCTTGAAGAGATGTCAGTAAAATGTGATGTAGTTTAAATGCTCATAAAATACATTCGCATGTACATAAAAGTGTATTTATATGATTTTATAATGAGACTATCAAATGGCATTACAGATAAGCCATAAAATCATACCCACTATAATACAGTTTAAAAACTTAGAAGCTGAATCATATCTGGTTGATAGTAGTAATTTGGAGGAATTCTCTGCCTAGTGGTTAAGACCATACTTTCATTGCTGAGGGTGTAGGTTCAGTCCCTGGTTGAGGAACTAAGATCCCACCAGCCATGTGGCACAGCAAAAAACAAGCCAAGAAGTAATTCTGAACGATCACTGCAAAACAGAAACTATTACTGAGGGATAATGTTGCTGAAGATGCAAAATCAAAACTGACCATTAACAAATGCTATAATCATATCCAGATGATCAGTTTTAGTTTGAAGCAGAAGCAATCTGGGCCTTATTTTCCTGGAAAATGGATAAAACAGAAAATACAGAGGCATATGCACGTGTGTTGTTCTACACCAAAGAGTCTAGATAATAGTGAATGTTTTAAAATGTTTATTGTCTTCTAATAGTGATAATTTTTATGATAATAAATATATCGGTTATTAATATATGTCCATATGTATGCACCCACACACATATACATATAATTGAAACCATATTTTTACAGGTATGCCAACAAAGGTCCGTCTAGTCAAGGCTATGGTTTTTCCAGTGGTTGTGTATGGATGTGAGAGTTGGACTATAAAGAAAGCTGAGTGCCGAAAAATTGATGCTTTTAAAGAACTGTGGTGTTGGAGAAGACTCTGGAGAGTCCCTTGGAGTGCAAGGAGATCCAACCAGCAGATCATCCTAAAGGAGATCAGTCCTGGGTATTCACTGGAAGGACTTATGTTGAAGCTGAAACTCCAATACTTGGGCCACCTGATGCGAAAAGCTGACTCATTGGAAAAGACCTTGATGCTGGGAAAGATCGAGGGCAGGAGGAGACAGGGGCAACAGAGGGAAAGATCGAGGGCAGGAGGAGACAGGGGCAACAGAGGATGAGATGGCTGGATGGCATCACTGACTCGATGGACGTGGGTTTGGGTGGACTCCGGGAGTTGGTGATGGACAGGGAGGCCTGGTATGCTGTGGTTCATCGGGTTGCAAAGAGTGGGACACGACTAAGCGACTGAACTGAACTGAAAATAAGATAATTTATACATAACCATATATTATATAGCACAGGGAACTCTACTCAGTATTCTGTAATAATCTAAATGGAAAACGAATTTGAAAAAGAGTAGATACATGTTATGTGTATAACTGAAGCACTCTGCTGTACACCTAATACAACACCACACTCCAATGTAAAGTAAAAATCTTTTTAAAAAGAAAGAAACTAATAGCGAGACATTCTAAAAATATTTTTTAAATGACAATGATATAGCATTGTTGGTTTAAATAATATATTTGCATTACAACATGTTTTTAGAATAACACTGATTAGAAGAATGAAAAAAAAGACAATTTACTCATGTTTTTGAGTCAGAGTCTCAAGTTCCACGTAAATTGCCTGTGTCAGAAAATGTTATTTAATTAAAATTAAAAGTGAAGGCTAAAAGGAAAACAAAAAAAAACCTAATCGTCCCAAATCTTGAAATACCTTTGCTGGGTCACAAGGCCGCCGATTGATAAAGAAAAACTGTCTGTCCGTTGAACTTCTTCCCACGCCATGAGCACAGTGCGAAATAAAACCTGAGATACTGTTCAATGTTAACGCCATTAGGACAGGATTTCAGAGTGGAAAGGATTAGACACATATCACTCAGCACATTCTCAAAGTGAAGAATAAAAACATAATCCCTGGCGACAAGCTGACAGGTATTAACATTTCAGGGAATGTGTGTCTGTGCTCCATCCTGGTGAATCACGAAAGGAACACAGACCCTCTGGAACGTCCCAAGATCCCGTTACTGACAAATCCACCCAAGATCCCGTTACTGACAAATCCACCACGGGTAACTCAGCGGTTTCAAAACCAATTCATTTCGGCTCTCACTTTCCCTACTAAGTCCTCGGCCTCCACATAAGGAGCCGGTCTCACCCCACATTCACATTCTAGAACCTTCATGCAGTCCCCAACGAGCTGTCCACGGAGCCCAGGGACCTGAATCCAGGCTCTTTGCCCACATTCTCCTTCCTTTTAAAATCTGTTCTCAGTCAGCAAACTTCTATCAACTAAGGCACTGGTTACGGGCTTATTTCACCTGAGATCGACCCCTGGGCTATCCGAGTTTCTGTAAGATGGATACTGTAACATAAAAAGGTGAATCTTCATCTTTAGTTTAGGCATAAGCCAAAGGCAGGTGGACGGATGGTAAACAGTATGGGCTGTCACAAGGCCAACCCTGTTCATGGGAAAGTGTCTGTATCTTTCTTACACTAAACATAATGGTGCTGGGCACTTCCCTAAGATCCAGAGTGTGGGGGTCTCAGCCCCTGGACCACTGCAAGAGGCCCGGGCTCTGTCCCTGGTTGGGGAATTAGATCCCACATGCCACAACCAAGAGCTCGCATGCTGCAACTGAGAATAAACAAATGAAGGAGCCGGCACGCCACAATTAAAGATCCTGCGTGCCGCAACTTAAACCCTGTACAGGCAAGTGGGCAAACCATTATTTATAAATAGTGACGACAATGATGGACTGGACTCTGAGTAAGGCCCCAGTGAAAATAAACTCAGCCTCTGCCCCTCTCTGCCAGATCCCAATAAAACGAAACATATACATAATTTAAGAGTTATCCCACTTGTTCACTAGACAGACCCTCTTCTACAAGGGCTAACTCAATAGGAAACCCCCTAAAATATACCAGTTACCCAGAACACCGTTTGCATTTAGTACCTGACTCCTTCATATAAACCTGCTTCCTCAGCAATCATACTGCCTACAGTTTTACGATGGACATAAGAAACTATAAACTTTAAAAGCATAATCTTTAAAAACAAAACCAAGAAAAAAAATTTTTCAAAAAAAACTGATGGTAATTTTCTGGGCAGCAATCTACTTACCAAAACAGGTTATGCAGAGCCTGGGAACAGCTCAGCCCATATTCTTCGCAGATGGAGTCACTAGGGGGCAGCTGCACAAAGGGGATGAGGCTTTGCAACTGAAAGAAGTCAAGGTTCATGGTGATTTCATGACCAAGTGAGAACTTCAACTTCCAAACTTCAGAAAGGAAGATATAACGAGAGTTCTGTGTTTTCCTTCATAGTCAAGCTATCCATATTGAGAGAACAAAGAATACCAGCAGTGGTTTCTGCAGTTTTAGAGTAATTTTGATTTATTAGCGAAGTGAAACACTTGTGGCTCCTACTCATGCATTATCAATACACTGCCCACAAGGACCTCCCTGGTGGTGGACTGGTTAGGAATCTGCCCTGCAGTGCAGGGGATGTGGGTTCGAGCACTGGTCGGGGAACTAGTATCCCACATGCCTCAGAGCAACTAAGCACTCGAGCCACAACTACTGAGCCAGAACGCCGTGGGCCACACAAGGGAGATCCCACATGCCGCATAGACCTGACACAGTCAAATAAATATTAAAAAAATTATATGCCGACCCCATGGACAGCAGCACACCAGGTTCTCCTGTCCTTCACTATCTCCCAGAGTTTGCTCAAACTCGTGTCCCTCGAGTCAGTGATGCTATCTAACCATCTCATCCTCTGCCACCCCCTTCTCCTCTTGCCTTCAAACGTTCCCAGCATCGGGGTCTTTTCCAATGCTCTCTTCTTTTGAAAAGGAACAAAAGAAACTTGCCATGATCACAAGAGGGAGAAAAATGGTTTTATACAACCAGCCACCACTACCTGCTTCTGCCCAAACACCAATCCGATGTTTTCCTTCATGCTGGAGCTTCCGCTGGTGCACACCACAGGCTGCCGCTTGCCCTGCCCAACCTGATTGGTGCAACTTATACGGACGCCTGCTGAAATGATGCAGTATGCCTGTAACACCTGAACCATCTTGGCGAACTCCTGTTGAAAACACACAAACCCAAGGACTCAAGGTTACTTCAGTTTTACAAGAATCATATGATGTTACACAGCCAACCCAAGGTTCTCATACTATCTTCCAATACGACAAAACAGTTTATGAGCTGACTCTCCCAACGTGGCACCCAAGAGAACTGAGAGGACAAGGTTCCTCTGTGTGTGTGCAGTGCCGGCCAGTGAAGTAAGGCTCTCAGGGGTGCTCTTCTCGTTGTTGAGTCACTAAGTCACATCCGGCTTTTTGGGACCCTGTGGGCTGGAGCCCGCCAGGCTCTTCTGTCCGTGGGATTTCCCAGGCAAGAATACTGGACTGGCTTGCCATTTCCTTCTCCAGAGGATAAGGTTCTTAATGACATTTGGCTCCTTTCGAAAATGTCCAAGTTTTCTGCTATAAAAATTGAGACGTATGCTCCCTTTGACGTCAGAATCCCCACTCCGGAAATTTATCCTTGCGAAAAGAACAGTGGCCTAAACAATCAAAAATGTATAATGAAAATGTTTACTGAGACAATCTGTAGTTGTGAGAAATTAAGAACAACCTAAGCAGGGGCTAATTACAGTATATCCATACAATGACACCATGATATAGAATAATATAGTACCAGTCAACCAAAAAAGATATCTACAATATACTACATAAAAAGTCAAGGTATTGAACAGTGTATGTAATATAATCCTAATTGTTAAAAAAGAAAAAGAAAGAAACATATGTAGAAAGATTGTATATACACATATGCATTTAAAGTCTAAGAAATACAAACCAAAGTCTGGGAGACAAGCAGAAACAGCACCAACTTTCTGCTGCACACAATTGCATGTGATTTAAATGTTTCATATTCTGTATCACTTGATTTCCTAATATTAATATTTATCTTGAAAACTTTTCTAAGATTTATGAATACATGAAACTAGGAGGAGATTGGAAAGACAAACCAAACTGTTAACCATGGTCATCTCTGGCAAGTACAAGCTCTCTTATGCCTATGTTTTTGAGACACAGATGTGTTTACCACACAGTGCAAAATAATAGTAAAAGTTTTCTCTGTATAAAACAATGTTTAATTTTTAAATTAAAAAAGAAAACATTTTTTAAGTTTTTCTATACTTTGCAAAATTTATAATACACACCCGCCTGCCATGCACGCACGCAGGCACACACACACACACACACACACACACACACACACACACCGGCCCGCCCGCCATGGAAAAGGAAATGGCAACCCACTCCAGTATTCTTGCCTGGAAAATTCCATGGACAGAGAAGCCCGGCAGGCAAGCTACAGTCCACGGGGTCACAAAAGTGTCAGACACAACTTAGCAACTAAACAGCTACATGTGATTACATACATACATATTTATACATACACATATATACATATATAGACAATTTCTAACTGCTTTAAACACAACAGTTATATAATATGCAGCTATTTCATTTTCATTCCAATTCATAAAAGTTATGCTGATTCACTTTTCAGGGAACCAAGAAAAATTATCTTCTTGAAAAATACAGAGAGGATCAAAAAATAGACTCATTTCCCATACTAGAAAACCTTCTAAACACAATTTGATGATTCATTCCAAGAAAAGAACAAGAGAAGTCATCCGAAAGTTGGGTCTTTTAAGGAAAGAGATGAGCTAAGGACCTCTCCAAATATTAAAAAATTAAAGGAAGAGAATGAAGTCATGCAAACCAACCTGATTGATTTTGAACTACATCTGGTCACCACACTCTCCAGACTCTTGCAAGTCAGGATTCTAGATTTATTGTATTTTTTTTTTTGGCTGCTCTTGGTCTTAGTTACAGAATGCGGGGTCTTCAATGTGGCATGCAGGCTCTTTTAGCTGCAGTGTGTGATCTTTTAGCTGCAGCATGCGGGATCTAGCTCCCTGACCAGGGATCAAGCCTGGGCGACCCCCCGGCACCCCCAAGCACTGGGGGCATGGCGTCCCAGCCCCTGGACCACCAGGGAAGTCCCTTACCGTACCTTCTTAATATTCCTTTGAAACTCCTTATGGCGCACAGGAAGCGTATAAAAGAGCTGCTGCACGCTGACCGTCGTCCCCCTGGGTCGTGGGTAGGGGCTTTTCTGGAGGATTTTTCCATTGTGATCAAACACCAATCGAGTCCCAACCTTCACAGACGTGTGGCAGGTAGAAATAGTCACATCGCTGTAAGAAAAAGCCCGCATAGCATGGTCAGCTAAAGACGCCCAGGTGCTGGACATCACGTGTTCATTTTCTCACTTTCGTTCTCTCAAAACTCTCCTAAAAAGATGCTGATCCTTCCGAAATCATCAAGAGAAATTATAAAGGGGTGAGGAATGGTCATAAAATCTAAAGCTTGGGCCCTGGTAGACAGACAGTTCTGTAACTATTTCGTTTTGATAAAAGCCTTGATACTTGCTTTGGTTAAACTGCAAAATAAAAGATCTTAAAACTTCTGAATTCACCAATAAAGATTTATTTCTCTGTTTAGCTATCGATACTACTACTCTAACAAAATCTTAGAAGATGCTGTGCAGCTAAATAAGTGTTTAGCAAATTTTTTCCTCAACATCAAAATAAATTAAAATCAATAGTACATGGCATCTATATTTATCTATATGTTACTTTTTTAAAATTTTATTTATTTATTTATTTGGCGGCACCAGGTCATAGTTGCAGCATTCGGGATCTTTGATCTTTCATTGCAGCAGGTGGCATATTTAGTTGAGTGATGTGAGATCTAGTTCCCTGACCAGAAATGGAACCCAGTCCCAAACACTGGACCACCAAGGAAGTCCGTATGTAACAGTCGCTTGATCGTGTCCGACTCTTTGTGACCCCATGGACTATACAGTCCGTGGAATTCTCCAGGCCAGAACACTGGAGTGGGTAGCCTATCCCTTCTCCAGCGGATCTTCCCCACCCAGGAATTGAACCAGGGTCTCCTACATTGCAGGCAGGATTCTTTACCAACTGAGCTATCAGGGAAGTCTAGCTATGTTACTTTTAAATTGAGAAGTTTCTGCTTTAACAAGGATAACCATTGTTTTATAATATTATATACTATTTGCTTCATTTCATTCATTCATTGCTTACATTTCAGAAATATTACCACTTAGGTTGACAGTATGATAGAACAGAGAAGCTAGAAGTTGAGAATATTCCTATGGAAAAGTGTAAAAAAAAAATGATTCTAATCAGACTTCTCAATTTTCAGAGAGATTTTTAGAAGGGGTAAAGTTAGAGGATAAAAACATTGCATCACCTCAGTGCACAGAGTGAGCTCAGAGCTTCCCCTCGAAAGCCAAAAGTTTCAACCTGAGTGAGGTCAGCAAAGTCCTGAATCTTCGAAGTGTGATGTTTCAGAGCTGAGAGAGAGGTGAAGAGTCTAAGTCCAAGATATTGCAAATGATAGAGCAATGAACACACAGAGTACCCACCCAAGTGACTGATTTTAAAAGCTGTTTTTGTGTTTCCTAAGACAGTGTTACCCCAAGTTCTCAAATATTGGTCCCAAATATTTTAAAATAGGATTAGCAAAATACCACTTACTTAAGCCTTCAAAATTTTCTTCTTCTACCCCACATCCATTGTCTGAAACTTCGATGAGCTCCACTCCATAGTCTTTAAGCCTGAGATCTAAAAAGGTTAAAGTACTGAAATTGATCGACATGAAAAGACTTTAGAGTGAAAGACAATAGTTATAACTCACAAAATGCAACTTTGAGTCCTAACTATACTTATTTAAATACACTACTGTCATCTTGTGTATTTTATTCTTTAAAGTCTTTCTTGGCTATTTACTAGCCCAGATAAAGTAGTTTGTTTGTTTTTTTTCTTTCCTCTTTCCTTCAAGACGATAATTTTAACACAGCCTTCAAGAGAACAGGTTCTGGAATCAGACTCCCGGGGGTCAGATTTACTAGCTAAAGTTCAAAAAAGGCAAATACCTTATGCCTTAATTTCCTCTTTTGTAAAATGGAGATAATTATTGCAATAGTAATTCCCAATCTCATAAGATTACTCTGCAGTCTAAATGTTACCTACACAGTTCTTAGCACAATGCCTGCCTGCCACATAGTAAGAACACAATAAAAGTTAACTGGTATTATTATGATTACTACCTAGCCAAGTACTAGGTACATAATAGGTGCTAAATTTATGTTTAAAAAAATAACAATTTCTCAGCATATCAATGATTATCTTGCTACAGTCTTATTTTTTATGCTTAAATAATAACTTCACAGCATATCAATAATCATCTTACTGTTTCTTGAATAAAATATCATAACCTGATTATTTCTTGTAGCTTAAAACTCTCCCAAACTTACCAATACTAGTTGCACCAGCATCCACACTATTTTCTACCAACTCCTTCACAGCAGTGCTTAGACCAAGTACCACTTGCCCAGAACAAATCTGATGGACTGACTTCCGATCGATAGGTTTGATGGCCTTAGCAAGTTCTGAACTAAAGAAACCAGTTACAAGAGACAAAGCAAGTAGGCAATTATGTATTTTCATCCTGGTTTGAACTGTGGGAAACAATTCATCTCTGTTAACAGTTAAATGGTCTAATCCATCCATTACATTAATATATCCAATAATTATATTCATAAATATAAATGTTGGTCTACAATCCTTAAACGTCAAAATCTTCTGAATGGATACTTCAAGTAAAATAGATATTTAAAATCTAATACTGGGATCTAGATGGGGGAGACACATGTCCCCCTCAAGCTATGGGTCAATAAACACTTACAATAGGACTTTCTTTCTTGAAAACGGAAAGCAACATTTCCCCACAATTTGAAAAACCAAAAGTTTGCTGGGAAATCCAGTGTTCATGTCAAAATCAAAACCATCCCAGAAATCAGGTACCAGTTGGATAACTATTCCTAACATTGCCTTCAAATACCCACTCCAGGGGCTTCCCTGGTGGTCCAGCAGTTAAGTATCCACCTTGCAATAGGGGACATAGGTTCAATTCCTGGTTGAGGAACGAAGATCCCACATCCCACAGAGCAACTAAGCCTGAGAGCTATAACTAGAGAGTCTGTATGCTCAACAAAAGATCCTGCCTGCCACAGTGAAGACCAAAAGGAGCCAAGAAAAAAAAAAAAAAAAATCCCCACTCTGAATCCAGGCTGCCAGCTCCTGTCTTGGCAAAGGCCCTCAAAGTCACGACTACCTCCTTCCAGAATTTTCCAAAGGGCTTGTCTCTGTTTTGTCTCTACTTCAATTAGTCCCCCGATACCNAAAAAAAAAAAAAAAATCCCCACTCTGAATCCAGGCTGCCAGCTCCTGTCTTGGCAAAGGCCCTCAAAGTCACGACTACCTCCTTCCAGAATTTTCCAAAGGGCTTGTCTCTGTTTTGTCTCTACTTCAATTAGTCCCCCGATACCACCAGTTACTTCAGAAACCACAAAACTGGTCAAATAATTTTACTTTTTCAAGAATTCACTAGCAATCATTGTCTGCCCCGTGTGTGTACTGTCATGTCTCACTCTTTGTGACCCCATGGGCTGCAGCCCGCAAGGCTCCTCTCTCCAGGAATTACCCAGGCACGAATATTGGGTTACCATTTCCTCCCACAGGGCATCCTCCTCACCCAGGGATCAAACTCACATCTCTTAGGCCTCCTACACTGGCAGGTAGACTTTCTTTACCACTACTTGTCACCTGGACACAGTATATCCTCAGTGATAAAGTGAAAGGCACTCAGTCGTGTCCGACTCTTTGCAACCCCATGGACTGTGTAGTCCATGGAATTCTCCAAGCCAGAATACTGGAGATACGCCTTTCCCTTCTCCAGGGGATCTTCCTGACCCAGGAATCGAACCCAGGTTTCCCGCATTACGGGCGGGTTCTTTAACCGCTGAGCCACCAAGGAAGCCCAAGAATACTAGAGTGGGTAGCCTATCCCTTCTCCACGGGGGATCTCCCGGATCCAGGAATCAAACCCGGGTCTCCTGCAATGCAGGCAGCTTCTTTAGCAACTGAGCCATCAGGGAAGCCCATATCCTCGGCAAATCCTTGTCAAAAAAAAAAAAAA
>SJYX01017794.1:5990-39606 GCA_006410675.1 Oreotragus oreotragus
TGATAGACCTCACCTTCATACTAAGCAGTCTAACCCAGAGTTTGCAGTAACCACTATGTTACTGCTATCCTATAGTGCCGGGGTCCAGCCCCGGTGGATCCAGGGTAATTCGAAGTGGGGATGGAGTTGGCGATTAGGAAATAATTATTTAATTAGAGATATAAAGAGAGATTAGGGAAGAATAGTGTAGTGAGAAAGAGAAGAGAAAATAGAGGTGGAAAAGAGGCTGTATTCCGTGGTTTACATAGAAAGCCAATAAAGCCCTGAGACAAGTGTCTTACACCTGTCTCTTATACACATCTAGATGTGTATAAGAGACAGCAGTTAGCATCACTGGTGATTTCAAGGGTCACCATGTTTGGTGGCATGGCCCAGAACCTCATTTTTGGTTACCATGCTCTTTTAAAATTCGTGTTATCAGTACTTCGCTTGTTGATTTACCATAAAAACTTGGCAAGAGAGTATCAAATGGCATCTAAGTGGATCACCAGAGGGCCAGAAATACTCCTTGCCCACCCCCCACCCCCACCCCCCCATGTTGTGTAACAGTAACCCTGTCAAGGTGGTGACTCTTTGCTCCCTGGTCTCTGGACATAAGGAGCCCAAATGCTCAGGCAGCAGCTAGTTTATGATTTGAAGGGACTCTTGCTTGGTCCCCTAGTGGAAGTATGCTGTATATGGTTACTAAAACCTCTCATTATGGGGAACCTAGGGTATTGGGGAAAGAAATTACAAATTCCTTAAGTGGCAATTAAATCCTAGATCTGGTCCTTCACTTTCTCTGACCTGCTGCAGGAGATAACAGCTTATTTGTATACCACCAAAGAGGCTCTCTGGCTTTCACACTTGTCTTTCAATTGCCTATTAATTGTTCTTAGCTTTTTGTCTTTTTCTAACTCCATCAGTGGAGCTTAGTTATAGTCACTTACTTCCGTTATCATTTTTCAAATACCTGATGAAATGTGTTAGCTCTTGCCTCCCTTACACTAGCAAATTGTCATAATTCACTACCAGTGAAAGTTTCAGCAATTGGAGCATCTTATTTTACCAAGATCTATTTGTGTTCTGTCTATAGCCAATGATGGGGCCCTAACTGCTAGGCAATTAATCCAGCTGCAAAATCCATTCTATTGCTTACCATTTTTGTACCACTCTTGGTACATACTATTGCATGTTGAACCTTCTCGGAATTAGACCATGAGATAGGTTTGGTGTAAAGGCTATTTATTATGGTGTAATCCTGGGAAAGGTGGCTTTACATAGCTGAGGCAAACTATGAAGAACTGACACTCAGGACATTTGGCCCAGTCCAAATCATCTGTAAGACATTCAGTTAATAAGACTCTTGGTCCATTTGAAATCTGGTGGCTCAGATGGTAAAGAATCTGCCCACAGTGTAGGAGACCTTTGTTTCATCCCTGAAGAAGGAAATGGCAACCCACTCAGTATTCTTGCCTGGAGAATCCCATGGACAGAGGAGCCTGGCGGGCTGCAGTCCCTGGTGTTGCAGAGTAGGACACGACTGAGCGAATAACACACACACCTGTCCAAAAAGTCTATGGGCATATTTGGATAATGCCACTTGGTTTTGGACTGGACTAAATATTAAAGACCATTTGGCAGGATCTGAATGTCTTATGGATGCTTCATATAGGACCAAATGTCTGCCAGCTGAACTGACAGATGAAGGTGGTGGGCCAATAGTACTCCCAGCAGTTGGGGTAAGATCACTGAATCGTATAGAATATTGAATATGCTTTTCTGGTGACTTTTTTTTTCATTCTTTTCAACAATTCAAAACCACTTGACTTCTGTTGGAGTCATATGTTAGAAAGAGTACAGAAAGTACATTTTCATACATGAGTCCAGCTCAGTCATCTACCTTATGTCAAACCACAGGACAGAGCAAAGCCTAGAGGATAAACACTTACTCCTTTTAAAGACAATATTCAGGCATTGCAAAATTTCTTCTCATGTTCCAATGACCAGAACTCTAGCATATGGCCAAACCCAGAAGCAAAGTCTTCCAGGAAATGTAGTTTAGCTGGGTGGCCATATGCTCATATAAAACTTTATGAGGAGGGAAAAGCTAAATATTCAGAAGCAACTGAAACTTAGTCATACCTGTACCATGCAAAATAATCTCCACAAATAAAAACTGACATTCATCATTCCATAGGCTTTTACCTAATTTTAACACTAACTCAAAATAAAAATTCTTTGTGATAGACCTCACCTTCATACTAAGCAGTCTAACCCAGAGTTTGCAGTAACCACTATGTTACTGCTATCCTATAGTGCCGGGGTCCAGCCCCGGTGGATCCAGGGTAATTCGAAGTGGGGATGGAGTTGGCGATTAGGAAATAATTATTTAATTAGAGATATAAAGAGAGATTAGGGAAGAATAGTGTAGTGAGAAAGAGAAGAGAAAATAGAGGTGGAAAAGAGGCTGTATTCCGTGGTTTACATAGAAAGCCAATAAAGCCCTGAGACAAGTGTCTTACACCATCTATATAAGGCCACAGATGTTTTAAGCTTCATGCCTCTCGTGGTTGGGGGGCTGTAAACAATCACATGCATAGTTGTAAAAGTCCAGGTAAACCTGTCAGGCAAGTTAGAGAGCCGTCAGAGGGGTCTGAGCTGAGACACTCGTTTTATATGCAGGAGACTGTTAACTGGAGCTCTAAGTTAACTTTTTCCAGAGAAAGGTGGTCGGGGATAGCCCCTGTTAATGTCATGGGAGTTGGTGAAAGTCATAAAATAATAAAACAGACAGATTCTGGTTTTGGGGTAGATGTTCGAGAAGTACCAGGGGGAGCCCATGATGCCTGATCCCGCCTTTGCATGTCAGGCCCCTTCCTCATGACCTTTGCCACAGGCGGGATTCCCCAAGCTGGCTCCTGGCACTATAGCAACATAGAAAGTCATAAAATAATAAAACAGACAGATTCTGGTTTTGGGGTAGATGTTCGAGAAGTACCAGGGGGAGCCCATGATGCCTGATCCCGCCTTTGCATGTCAGGCCCCTTCCTCATGACCTTTGCCACAGGCGGGATTCCCCAAGCTGGCTCCTGGCACTATAGCAACATTCTGATGGCAGGGTTTGGTTTTCCAAGTTTTCTCCATCTTTCCTGAATTTATGTGTTCCCCGTTATGTCACGTATCTGTGGTGTTTGTCTCTGAGTCATCCCTTTATTACCTCTGATTCCATTATAAGATTTTGGACACAGTGAAAATTTAAGCAATATTCAGAGACAGGTATATAACTGAGAGTTTGTGCTGCAGGTCAGCAACCACTTTTGCATTTTTATCAAGTTTAAATTCAAATCCCAGAAAAGTCAAAGGAAAGAGACATCTACATGTGGGTTTAGCATAGTATTATTGCTCTCAGAGCAAAAGATGAGAATAAATAATGCCCAGAGTAATGTCTGAAAGTTGTGTTTGAAAATTTGTTTTACACATCTTTGGAGAATCTTTTTTTCTTTTCCAAATTCTATCTTTTGAAGTCTGGGACTAAACTGGCATCAAAATTAATGAAAACAATCAGATTGGTCTTGTTTTGAAAAAAAAATTATCAAGCAATTTAAAATGTTTATTCCTTGATTTAGTAATTTCTGTTTTAGGAACTTCAAGGTAAAGATTTGACACTAAACATGAGGCAATCCATCCACAAAGATATTTATATCCATATAGTTTATAATAAAACTGAAAAGAAACTGTCCAATTGTGAGAATTGTTAGATAAACATATTCATTTGATAGAAAATAAGCAACTATTTAAAATAAGATGAAAAATATTTGTAATATTGAATGAAAAAATCAGGATACTGTTTAGCTAGTACTTATTCAACATTTGCTATATTTCAGGTGCTTTTCTGAATACGTTACATACGTTAACTTGGAATAACACTCCTGTGAAGAAGACCTTGGTACATTGTCTCTGTTATACAGATAAGGAAGTCTAGGCACAGAAAACTTATACTATCTTGATCAAGGTCATAGAGAAAATAAATGGCAAAGATTTATTTGAACCCAGACATTGACACTTCAGAACTTATATTCTTAACTGCCAGGCGATGTTGCCTTAAATGTAAAATATAGTGATTATGCCTGGTGAGGTAAAATTCTATTTTATCTGCTTGACGAAAGCATTGATTGTGTGACTTGTAGGTTGTCTTGGCATTAATGGGCTCACTTACATAAGATGCCAGGGAGCTTTTATGAGGAGAAAGAAACAAAACTCAACCCCTTTCTCCTAAGCCTACTGGACTAAGGAAGTCCTGAGTGAGGTTCTGGGATCAGGCAAGAGCAACTTGACTTCAGAGGGAAACTATGAATAAAAACAGAAAAGTATGGAATGATTCAGTGGGCTCTTTATTGCTGTAAAGCTCCAGGTCAGAAGGGAGTGGGGTTCTAAGAATGCTATAGCTATGAATGACATAGGGATATGCCCCTGGGTATGCCTAAATTCACATCCATTAAGTTGGTGACGATATCTAATCATCTCATCTTCTGCCAGGCCCTTCTCCTTTTTGCCTTCCATCTTTCCCAGCATCAAGGTCTTTTCCAAAGGGTCAACTCCTCGCATCAGGTGGCCAAAGTATTGGAACTTCAGCATCAGTCCTTCCAATGAATATTCAGGGCTAATTTCTTTTAGGATTGACTGGTTTGATCTCCCTACTGTCCAAGGGACTCTCAAGAGTCTTCTCCAATACCACAGTCAGAAATGATCATTTCTTCAGCACTCTGCTTTCTTTATGATTCATATGGGGTTATGATATATTCTAACATCCACGGTGGCACCTCTCCCTTTCTCCAGTTTTCAGTTCAACCCCAGGCATTTTTTTTTTCTTCAATTTTCATGCTGGTTTAATTTTTTTTAATTTTTATTTTTACTCTATTTTACTTTACAATACTGTATTGGTTTTGCCATACATTGACATGAATCAGCCACAGGTGTACATAAGTTCCCAATCCTGAAACCCCCTCCCACCTCCCACCTCATATTATCTCTCTGGAGCATCCCTGTGCACCAGCCCCAAGCATCCTGTATCCTGTATCAAACATAGACTGGCGATTTGTTTCTTACATGATAGTATACATGTTTCAATGCCATTCTCCCACATCATTCCACCCTCTCGCTCTCCCTCAGAGTCCAAAAGTCCATTCTATACATCTGTATCTCTTTTGCTATCTCGCATAGAGGGTTATCATTACCATCTTTCTAAATTCCATATATATGTATCAGTATACTGTATTGGTGTTTTTCTTTCTGGCTTACTTCACTCTGTATAATCGGCTCCAGTTTCATCCCTCTCATTAGAACTGATTCAAATGTATTCTTTTTAATGGCTGAGTAATACTCCATTGTGTATATGTACCACAGCTTTCTTATCCATTCATCTGCTGATGGACATCTAGGTTGCTTCCATGTCCTGGCTATTATAAACAGTGTTGCAATGAACATTGGGGTACACGTGTCTCTTTCAATTGTGGTTTCCTCGGTGTGTATGCCCAGCAGTGGGATTGCTGGGTCATAAGGCAGTTCTATTTGCAATTTCTTAAGGAATCTCCACACTGTTCTCCATAGTGGCTGTACTAGTTTGCATTCCCACCAACAGTGTAAAAGGGTTCCCTTTTCTCCACACCCTCTCCAGCATTTATTGCTTGCAGACTTTTGGATCGCAGCCATTCTGACTGGTGTGAAGTGGTATCTCATTGTGGTCTTGATTTGCATTTCTCTGATAATGAGTGACGTTGAGCATCTTTTCATGTGTTTGTTAGCCATCCGTATGTCTTCTTTGGAGAAATGTCTATTTAGTTCTTTGGCCCATTTTTTGATTGGGTCGTTTATTTTTCTGGAATTGAGCTGTATAAGTTGCTTGTATATTTTTGAGATTAGTTGTTTGTCAGTTGCTTCATTTGCTATTATTTTCTCCCATTCAGAGGGTTGTCTTTTCACCTTGCTTATAGTTTCCTTTGTTGTGCAGAAGCTTTTAATTTTAATTAGATCCCATTTGTTTATATTTGCTTTTATTTCCAGTATTCTGGGAGGCGGATCATTGAGGATCCTGCTGTGATTTATGTCGGAGAGTGTTTTGCCTATGTTCTCCTCTAGGAGTTTTATAGTTTCTGGTCTTACATTTAGATCTTTAATCCATTTTGAGTTTATTTTTGTGTGTGGTGTTAGAAAGTGATCTAGTTTCATTCTTTTACAAGTGGTTGACCAGTTTTCCCAGCACCACTTGTTAAAGAGATTGTCTTTACTCCATTGTATATTCTTGCCTCCTTTGTCAAAGATAAGGTGTCCATATGTGTGTGGATTTATCTCTGGGCTTTCTATTTTGTTCCATTGATCTATATTTCTGTCTTTGTGCCAGTACCACACTGTCTTGATGACTGTGGCTTTGTAGTAGAGCCTGAAGTCAGGTAAGTTGATTCCTCCAGTTCCATTCTTCTTTCTCAAAATTGCTTTGGCTATTCGAGGTTTTTTGTATTTCCATACAAATCTTGAAATTATTTGTTCTAGTTCTGTGAAAAATACCGCTGGTAGCTTGATAGGGATTGCATTGAATCTGTAGATTGCTTTGGGTAATATATTCATTTTCACTATATTGATTCTTCCAATCCATGAACATGGTATATTTCTCCATCTATTAGTGTCCTCTTTGATTTCTTTCATCAGTGTTTTATAGTTTTCTATATATAAGTCTTTAGTTTCTTTAGGTAGATATATTCCTAAGTATTTTATTCTTTTCGTTGCAATGGTGAATGGAATTGTTTCCTTAATTTCGTTTTCTACTTTCTCATTATTAGTGTATAGGAATGCAAGGGATTTCTGTGTGTTGATTTTATATCCTGCAACTTTACTATATTCATTGATTAGCTCTAGTAATTTTCTGGTGGAGTCTTTAGGGTTTTCTATGTAGAGGATCATGTCATCTGCAAACAGTGAGAGTTTTACTTCTTCTTTTCCAATTTGGATTCCTTTTATTTCTTTTTCTGCTCTGATTGCTGTGGCCAAAACTTCCAGAACTATGTTGAATAGTAGCGGTGAAAGTGGACATCCTTGTCTTGTTCCTGACTTTAGGGGAAATGCTTTCAATTTTTCACCATTGAGGATAATGTTTGCTGTGGGTTTGTCATATATAGCTTTTATTATGTTGAGGTATGTTCCTTCTATTCCTGCTTTCTGGAGAGTTTTTATCATAAATGGATGTTGAATTTTATCAAAGGCCTTCTCTGCATCTATTGAGATAATCATATGGCATTTATTTTTCAATTTGTTAATGTGGTGAATTACATTGATTGATTTGCGAATATTGAAGAATCCTTGCATTCCTGGGATAAAGCCTACTTGGTCATGGTGTATGATCTTTTTAATGTGTTGTTGGATTCTGATTGCTAGAATTTTGTTGAGGATTTTTGCATCTATGTTCATCAGTGATATTGGCCTGTAGTTTTCTTTTTTTGTGGCATCTTTGTCAGGTTTTGGTATTAGGGTGATGGTGGCCTCATAGAATGAGTTTGGAAGTTTACCTTCCTCTGCAATTTTCTGGAAGAGTTTGAGTAGGATAGGTGTTAGCTCTTCTCGAAATTTTTGGTAGAATTCAGCTGTGAAGCCGTCTGGACCTGGGCTTTTGTTTGCTGGAAGATTTCTGATTACAGTTTCAATTTCCGTGCTTGTGATGGGTCTGTTAAGATTTTCTATTTCTTCCTGGTTCAGTTTTGGAAAGTTGTATTTTTCTAAGAATTTGTCCATTTCTTCCACGTTGTCCAATTTATTGGCATATAATTGCTGATAGTAGTCTCTTATGATTCTTTGTATTTCTGTGTTGTCTGTTGTGATCTCTCCATTTTCATTTCTGATTTTATTGATTTGATTTTTCTCCCTTTGTTTCTTGATGAGTCTGGCTAATGGTTTGTCAATTTTATTTATCTTTTCAAAAAACCAGCTTTTGGCTTTGTTGATTTTTGCTATGGTCTCTTTTGTTTCTTTTGCATTTATTTCTGCCCTAATTTTTAAGATTTCTTTCCTTCTACTAACTCTGGGGTTCTCCATTTCTTCCTTTTCTAGTTGCTTTAGGTGTAGAGTTAGGTTATTTATTTGACTTTTTTCTTGTTTCCTGAGGTATGCCTGTATTGCTATGAACTTTCCTCTTAGCACTGCTTTTATAGTGTCCCACAGGTTTTGGGTTGTTGTGTTTTCATTTTCATTCATTTCTATGCACATTTTGATTTCTTTTTTGATTTCTTCTGTGATTTGTTGGTTATTCAGAAGCGTATTGTTCAGCCTCCAAATGTTGGAATTTTTAATAGTTTTTCTCCTGTAATTGAGATCTAATCTTAATGCATTATGGTCAGAAAAGATGCTTGGAATGATTTCGATTTTTTTGAATTTATCAAGGTTAGATTTATGTCCCAGGATGTGATCTATCCTGGAGAAGGTTCCGTGAGCACTTGAGAAAAAGGTGAAATTCATTGTTTTGGGGTGAAATGTCCTATAGATATCAATTAGGTCTAACTGGTCTATTGTATCATTTAAAGTTTGCGTTTCTTTGTTAATTTTCTGGTTAGTTGATCTGTCCATAGGTGTGAGTGGGGTATTAAAGTCTCCCACTATTATTGTGTTATTGTCAATTTCCCCTTTCATACTTGTTAGCATTTGTCTTACATATTGCGGTGCTCCTATGTTGGGTGCATATATATTTATAATTGTTATATCTTCTTCTTGGATTGATCCTTTGATCATTATGTAGTGGCCTTCTTTGTCTCTTTTCACAGCCTTTGCTTTAAAGTCTATTTTATCAGCTATGAGTATTGCCACTCCTGCTTTCTTTTGGTCTCTATTTGCATGATATATCTTTTTCCAGCCTTTCACTTTCAGTCTGTTTATGTCCCTTGTTTTGAGGTGGGTTTCTTGTAGACAGCATATACAAGGGTCTTGTTTTTGTATCCATTCAGCCAGTCTTTGTCTTTTGGTTGGGGCATTCAACCCATTTACGTTTAAGGTAATTATTGAGAAGTATGATCCCGTTGCCATTTACTTTATTGTTTTGGGTTCGGGTTTATACACCCTTTTTGTTTCCTGTCTAGAGAATATCCTTTAGCATTTGTTGGAGAGCTGGTTTGGTGGTGCTGAATTCTCTCAGCTTTTGCTTGTCTGTAAAGCTTCTGATTTCTCCTTCGTATTTGAAAGAGATCCTTGCTGGGTACAGTAATCTGGGCTGTAGGTTTTTTTCGTTCAACACTTTAAGTATGTCTTGCCATTCCCTCCTGGCCTGAAGAGTTTCTATTGAAAGATCAGCTGTTATCCTTATGGGAATCCCCTTGTGTGTTATTTGTTGTTTTCCCCTTGCTGCTTTTAATAGTTGTTCTTTGTGTTTGATCTTTGTTAATTTGATTAATATGTGTCTTGGCGTGTTTCGCCTTGGGTTTATCCTATTTGGAACTCTCTGGGTTTCTTGGACTTGGTTGGCTATTTCCTTCCCCATTTTAGGGAAGTTTTCAACTATTATCTCCTCAAGGATTTTCTCATGGTCTTTCTTTTTGTCTTCTTCTTCTGGGACTCCTATAATTCGAATGTTGGAGCGTTTCATATTGTCCTGGAGGTCTCTGAGATTGTCCTCATTTCTTTTAATTCGTTTTTCTCTATTCCTCTCTGATTCATTTATTTCTACCATTCTATCTTCTATTTCACTAATCCTATCTTCTGCCTCCGTTATTCTACTATTTGTTGCCTCCAGAGTGTTCCTGATCTCATTTATTGCATTATTTATTGTACAATGACTCTTTTTTATTTCTTCTAAGTCCTTGTTAAACCTTTCTTGCATCTTCTCAATCCTTGTCTCCAGGCTATTTATCTGTGATTCCATTTTTATTTCAAGATTTTGGATCATTTTCACTATCAATATTCGGAATTCTTTCTCAGGTAGATTCCCTATCTCTTCCTCTTTTGTTTGGTTTGGTGGACATTTCTCCTGTTCCTTTACCTGCTGAGTATTCCTCTGTCTCTTCATCTTGGTTATATTGCTGTGTTTGGGGTGGCCTTTCTATATTTTGGGAATTTGTGGAGTTCTCTTTATTATGGAGTTTCCTCACTGTGGGTAGGGTTGTATCTGTGGCTTGTCAAGGTTTCTTGGTGAGGGAGGCTTGTGCTGGAGTTCTGGTGGGTGGAGCTGGATTTCTTCTCTCTGGAGTGCAATGGAGTGACCAGTAATAGGTTATGAGACGTCAGTGGTTTTGGAGTAACTTTGAGCTTCCTGTATATTGAAGCTCAGGGATGTGTTCTTCTGTTGCTGGAGAATTTGCGTGGTATGTCTTCCTCTGGAACTTGTTGGCCCTTGGGTGGTGCTTGGTTTCAGTATATATATGGAGGTGTTTGATTAGCTCCTATTTATTAATGTTCCCTGGATTCAGGAGTTCTCTGATATTCTCAGGGTTTGGACTTAAGCCTCCTGCTTCTGGTTTTCAGTTTTATTTTTACAGTAGCCTCAAGACTTCTCCATCTATACAGCACCAATGATAAAACATCTAGGTTAAAGATGAAAAGTTTCTCCACATTGAGGGACACCCAGAGAGGTTCTCTGAGTTACATGGAGAAGAGAAGAGGGAGGGGATAGTTAGAGGTGACTGGAATGAGATGAGGTGGGATCAAAAGAGGAGAGAGCAAGCTAGCCAGTAATCACTTCCTTATGTGCGCTCCACAGTCTGGACCACTCAGAGACGGAGTTATACAGGGAAGAGGAGAGGAGGGAAGTAGACAGAGGTGGCCAGGAGGATAAAAGAGGGAAATGAAAAGGAGAGAGACAGATCCAGCCAGTAACCAGTTCCCTAAGTGTTCTCCATCGTCTGAAACACACAGAGATTCACAGAGTTGGGTAGAGAAGAGAAGGGGGAGAGAGGAGACAGAGGCCACCTGGTGGAGAAAAAGGAGAGTCCAAAGGAGGAGACAGTGGTCAAGCCAGCAGTCTCGCTCTCAGGTAAAATTGGGTACTGAAGATTGGGTTTTTAAATGTACAAAATTGACAACAAATACCAAAAAGCAAAGATTAAAAATCTAGAGTAGAGGTTGGATTTTTTTTATTTTTTAGAACTTCCATTTTACTTCATTTTACTTTACAGTACTCCATTGGTTTTGGCATAAATACAGTATTAAAGAAAAGAAGAAGAAACAAAACAAAACAAAAAAAAGCCACAAGAATTATTAAACAACAACAACAACCACAAAAGGAGTATATACTGTGTTTGCTTTAAAAATAGGGTCTTTTTTTTAAAGTAATATTAGGTTATAAAAATTAAAATTAAAGGAGAAATAGAGGACTTAAACATTTTTAAAAGTTAAATAAAAAGAAGAAGAAAAAGAAAAGAAAAAACAATCACACAACAACATCAGCAACAACAACAACAACAAAGGAATGATCGTAAAAATAGTAAAGATATATCTGGCCCTTTCTCTGGTGTTGTGGGTAGTCTGGGTCACTTCCAAGGCGGTTCCCTCTGTTTAACTTCTGTTTGCTAGTCTATTCAGTGTCTGATTTCCGCCCTGACACAGGGGGGGTAGTGGTGGACACTTTTTTTTTTTTTTAGGTTCACTTGTTCAGTCACGCTATGGGCACGGAGGGATGCTGCAAACAAATAACACTGGCGTGTGCTCACATTGTCTCAGCCCCAGTGGGCCTGCCCCTGCTCGCAGCGCACACCGCTCAGGCTTTGTGTTGCTCTGCTGGGAACCGTCTGAGGCCAGCCCTAGACTGCATGCACCTCCCTGGTCTAAGCCGCTCAGGCTCAGCTCTCTGGTAGCACTCAGTGGCGCAGATTAGATTGGGCCTGCGTTTTGTGCCCTTCCCAAGTCAGAGTAGCTCAGGTGTTTGGGGAGCACAGTCGCTGCGACTTATCGCCTTTCCTGTCTTTGCTGCTCAGTTTTCTGGGTGTACCGCTGGCATCCCTTCTCAGGCGGATGATGACTGTCCAGAACCACCAGAAGTCTTAGTTAGCAAAGAACCCTGCTTGCATTTTGGTAGGTAATGTCTCTCTTGGGCTGCGATTGCCCGCTTCCAGCCCTTATGGCTCTGGCTGCCTGTCACCAGAGGGGATGGTCTGCAGCTGGCTATTTCTGTTCCGTCCTTTGTTCTGCGCGCAGTCCTGGTGGTGTCTTATGTTCGGTCCTGGTGGTGTCGGGTTTGCTAGCCCAAGTTAGTTTGCTCTGGTTATGCACGGGGCATTCCGGCCCGATTCTTAAAAAGCACTGCAGCCTGCACCTCCGCACCTCCCTGCCCAGCCCCCACTTGCTAGTGGCAGATGCAGGCATCTGTGCTGCTTCTCTGCTGGGGGAGTTACTGTTGGGCTCGTAATCTGTTGGTTTTAATTATTTATTTATTTTTCCTTCCTGCTATGTTGCCCTCTGTGCTTGCAAGGCTCGCCACAGACTCGGCAGCGAGAGTGTTTCCTGGTGTTTGGAAACCTCTCTTCTTAAGATTCCCTTCCCAGGACGGGACTTCCTTCCTGGGACGGAGCTCCCTCCCTACCTCCTTTGTCTCTTTTTCTGTCTTTTATATTTTTTCCTACCTGTTTTTGAAGACAATGATCTGCTTTTCTGGGTGCCTGATGTCCTCTGCCAGCATTCAGAAGTTGTTTTGTGAAATTTACTCAGCGTTGAAATGTTCTATTGATGAATTTGTGAGGGAGAAAGTGGTCTCCCCGTCCTATTCCTCTGCCATCTTAGGACCGCCTCCCCAGGCCTTTGTTTTTGAAAACTTTTAGGAACAGACTAATCAGCAGTAGTAGTTATTCTGGACTCTTTCGTCTTCAAAGTACATACAATATCCTGGCTAAAGTGAAGACATAAGGGCGAACAGGACTTGTCTCTTAGATGAGAGAGTTCTAGGTGAAGTTGTGTGTGTGTGTGTGTGTGTGTGTATTTGAAAACTTTTAGGAACAGACTAATCAGCAGTAGTAGTTATTCTGGACTCTTTCGTCTTCAAAGTACATACAATATCCTGGCTAAAGTGAAGACATAAGGGCGAACAGGACTTGTCTCTTAGATGAGAGAGTTCTAGGTGAAGTTGTGTGTGTGTGTGTGTGTGTGTGTGTGTGTGTGTGTGTAGCACGTGGCCTGATTCTTGGTGTGCAGGCCTTTTCTAGCTGCGCTCTAGGTGCATGGGCTTCAGTAGTTGCAGTGTGTGGACTCAGTAGTTCGGGCTCCCAGACTCTAGAGCACTGGTTCCGTAGTTATGGTGCACAGGCTCAGCTGCTCTATGGCATGTGGGATCCTCCGGGACCAACGATCCAACCCATGTCTCCGGCATTGGCAGGTGGGCTCCCGTCTACTGTACAGACCACCAGGTAAGTCCCTGATGCTCTATAAAACAAAAAATACCTGAGGAAGAAAAATGGGAGGGAATTAAGCAAAATATTGATTGTTTTATGATAGTGTTTTTTTTCCTTCTTACCTGTTTCTTTGGATATTTTTGAACATAAAAGTGAAAAGGATAGTGTAATAAACCTTGGGTTTCTATCACTCACCTTCAGTGATTTTCAACATTTTGCCATTATTTTTCACCTTTCTCCCAACCATTAGGGAGAGTGTGGTGGAGCATTTTAAAGTAAACCCCACATATACATATATACATATGATGGTGGTTCTTAAGGTGTTAAAACTGTTCCCTATGTTCAATGTTTTCTTTAAGGAATAAGCATTACTTTTCTTTTCTTTTTTTTCTTACATGATAGTATACATATTTCAGTGCTGTTCTCCCAAATCATCCCACCATCTCCCTCTCCCTCTCCCTCAGAGTCCAAAAGTCCGCTCTACACATCTGTGTCTCTTTTGCTGTCTTGCATACAGGGTCCTCATTACCATCTAATGAAAAATAAAGGTAATATCCTTAACATTCTTTATCATTTTATCTATAAATATTGTTGGTGAAAAACATGTCTCTTTAGATTGTCTTCAAATTATTTTTTAAACATACTTATTTGTTTCAGTCTATCATTTAAAATTGTTTCTTTATCAATTCACAAAATCAACTTTTACAGATGAAATTTTACTTGCTAACCACATACATTGGACATGACTTCAGTATTTCACTAGTATAATTCACTGCCTTCTAAATGGACAACATAAGGACCTTAGAGAAATGCCAAGAATGTGCATTTATGATCTGTGTACACAGTGAAATCTCAAGGAAATCAGCCCTTTACACACTTCATCTCAAAATACCCAAGTCAACCATGCATTGAAATTGAGTGGTTCAGGGAAATGCTCACCAAAGTTATCTTCATAACCTCTTACAGGGAGCAAGGATAATTCTATAAAATTGTTTCCTGCATTTTAACACCTCTTTAGTCTGCACTTTTGGCATGTGAAAATTAAATTAAGGGAAACAAGTTGCCAAATTCTATCCTATGTTAATCTTTTTCTACATTCATCTAAAGCTAAAATGATTTAGATGTTGTTTTGAAGGTTGCTTGGGGTTGCTTTACTGTAGAAAATCACTGAGACAAGTTTGTTCACCCAGACAGCAATCTGTGACTCCTGCTAGCATACTGGTTCCTTTTCCAAGCAGTATCTTGCAGTTGTCAGTAAATGCCTTGCTTTTCTTAATGCCGATTTCATGGTTCTGGGTAAGGATAACAGAAAGCAAAATGCATCGTAAATCTTGGTAAATAAATCAGGGTGTATGTTACTTTGCGTGCCTGCATGCTAAATTTCTTCAGGCATGTCCGACTGTTTGTGACCCTGTGGACTGTAGCCCACCAGGCTCCTCTGCCCATGGGGATTCTCCAGGCAGAAATAGCAGAGAAGGTTGCCATGCCCCGCTCCAGGGGATCTTCCTGACCCAGGATTCAAACCCATGTCTCCTGTGGCTCCTGTACTGCAGGCGGATTCTTTACCACTGAGCCGCCTGGGAAGCCCATATGTTACTTTGGGGAAGTTCAAATATTTAATAGTAGCCTTTTATTACTCTTTGGAGCAGCGGTCCAGTCAGGATCATGGTGTGCCACTGTCCATGGTGCACTGTACAACTGCAGGTGGATGCATTCACTGCACTGTCCTGTCAATGGCGTGTTTTAAAGTTGTGTGACACCTCGGGAAAGATTCTATCACAGTGATATAATGAAAAGAATACTGTTCTTTGAGCTAAGAGAATGCCATTCCTACCTGACTTTGCTAGTGTTGAACCATTATCTTGTTGAAAAATTTGAAGAATAAAAACATAATCTGCTCATCTGCCTGATCAATTTATATCAGTAATGGTTGTTATACTTTAGTGCCTGTTTTTACATTTCATTGGATCCTATTGGCAAGATAGACACCTAAAATGATAGACAGCAACTGGCTTTTTAAAAATAATGACTTTGAAAATGGCGTTGCTGTGACTATTGTGACAAGACATGGACAACCTAAATGTCCATCGACAGAAGAGTGGATAAAGAAGATGTGGTGCAGATATGAAATAGAATATTACTTAACCATAAAATGAATGACATAATGCCACCTGCAGCAGCGTGGATGGACTTAGAGATTATCATACTAACTGAAATAAATCAGACAGAAAACGATAAGTATGATATGATACCAATTATAGGTGGAATCTAAAAAAATGGCACAAGTGAACTTATTTACAAAATAGAAAAAGACTCACAGTTATAAAAACCAAGATTATGGTTATCAAAGGGGTTTGAAGGGGGAGGGGGTAAATTAGGAGTTTGGGATTAACATATAAAACACAACTATTGAGTTGGCCAAAAAGTTTCTTCAGGTTTACTTTAGCACCTTATAGAAAAACCTGAACGAACTTTTGGGCTAACCTAATGTATTAAAAAATAGGCAAAGAACAAGAGCCTACTGTATATCATAGATATTATTGAATATCTTATAATCATCTATAATGGAAAAGAATCTAGAAAATATGTGCATAACAATCACTTTTCTGTACACTTGAAACTAATGCAACATTGCAAATGAACTACATTTCAATTAAAAAAAATACACCAAAGGAATCATAACAGAAAAAAAAGTAGCTTTAATATATACCTAATTAAATTGTAAAATTAAATAGTTTTTAGCATATTCACAGAGTTCTGCAACAATCAACATGACTTTAGAACATTTTTTTTTTCATTACTTCCTAAAGAAACCTCATATCCATTAGCAGACAATTTCCATTTTTTTCTAACTTCCTGTACTCCCACATTCCAGCCTTGGGAAACCACTAATGAACTTTTTGTCCAAATAGGTTTGCTTATTCTAGACATTTTATATAAATGGTATCATACACTGTGTAGTCTTTTGTGAATGGCTTCCTTCATTTATCGTAATATTTTTAAGGTTTGTTCATATTGTTACGTTAATGCCTCATTCCTTTCTATTGGAAATAATATCCATTGTTATGTATATGCCACATTTACCTTTCAAACCATCAGGTAATCGGCCTTTGTGTTTTCCTCATTTTGATTATTATCTATATCGCTGTTGTGAACTATATATATGTTGTGTAAGTTTTTTTGTGTGTTTGAGCATATGTTTTTATTTTATTTCAGTTGAATCTATAGATAGGAGTGGAATTGCCAGGTCACATGATAATTGTGTTTAACATTTTGAGATTTTAGATTGTTTTCCAGTGTGGCTATACCATATTACAATCTCATCTGCAGTGTATAATGGTTCTACTTTCTCCACATCCTCATGAACACTTGTTATTATGTCTTTTTAATTATTAGAGCTATCCTAGCAGGGACAAAGTGGCATCTCATTGTGTTTTGATTTGCATTTCCCCATTGGCTAATGATGTGCTTATTGGACATTTGTACATCTTCTTCGGAGAAATGTCCAATCAGCAATTTATTTTTAATTGCGTGTTTGTCAAATAATAATTTCTTAGTAGAAACTTGAAAGTTCTCAAATTCTTAATAAGTGAGATAACTAAATTTTTATCCTAATTTTATTATCCACTGATTTTATATGATGTGTAATCTGAAGGGATACAGCCCATAGTATCTTTCCCCATTCGACTGTAACTTCAAGTAGACATGTACAGTATGTTGTAGTTTTTGTTTAGATTTACATCTAGTACTGGACTTTTACTATGATATGTACTAAATATTTTGATGGATAAATGAGTGGACACATCTCTTGCTTAAGAACACTAACCGATTCTGCTCCCGTGGGCCTTTTTGTATGATTTTTTTCTAGTCCCAGTAGGTCTGGTTCATTCTGAAATGTTTAAAAGTAATAATAAAATTTTAATCACCTGTAGCAACCAAAAATTATTTTACACCATCCTTGTGATGAAGAAGATTTAGATAAACTCTTCTGAGTCTTTCCAAAAGGGATGGCATTGTGATGTAATAAGAAATATATATCTGGTCTTTGTCCTTGGTTCCTAGCACAGCAAATAATGTAATCAAATAAATTAATATTTCTTTTTATCCCCAGTACCTGAAATAGCTCCAAAGTGATAAAGGTAAATGGAATGTCTTTTGTTACTCATACAAAATCTTTTTCAACCACACCTGAGTTTATTTTAATGAGATGATTTTTGAAAAGTACCTAAGGATAGGAAGCTGATTGCTGTGTACCACCCATAAGATTGGGCTTCCCTGGTGGCGCAGAGGTTAAAGCGTCTGCCTCCAGTGC
This sequence comes from Oreotragus oreotragus, assembly GCA_006410675.1. NCBI lineage: Eukaryota > Metazoa > Chordata > Mammalia > Artiodactyla > Bovidae > Oreotragus > Oreotragus oreotragus. The sequence continues at coordinate 23,631 of SJYX01017794.1, forward strand.
TGGGTTCGATCCCTGGGTTGGGAAGATCCCCTGGAGAAGGAAATGGCAACCCACTCCAGTATTCTTGCCTGGAGACTCTCATGGACGGAGGAGCCTGGTAGTCCACGGGTTCACAAAGAGTTGGACACGACTGAGCGACTTCACTCACTCACCCATAAGATNTTGGGAAGATCCCCTGGAGAAGGAAATGGCAACCCACTCCAGTATTCTTGCCTGGAGACTCTCATGGACGGAGGAGCCTGGTAGTCCACGGGTTCACAAAGAGTTGGACACGACTGAGCGACTTCACTCACTCACCCATAAGATTAGAGAGTTGGAACTTTCAGCCCCAATCCCTATCTCTGTGGAGAAGAGAGAAGCTAGAGATTGTTAAGCACCAATGGCTAACAATTTAATCACCCATGTCTATACAAGGAAACCTTCATAAAAACCCTAACCAAAGGGATTTGAAGAACTTCTGAGTTAGTGAACGAGAATTTCCAAGTGCCTGGAGGATGGTATACTCCAAACTCTATGGGGAAAGAAGCTCCTGTGTTTGGGCCCTTCTGAACCTTGCTCTATGTATGTCCTCATCTAACTGTTCATTAGTATCTTTTCATATATCCTTTGTAGTAAATTAGTAGTTGTTCAATCGCTCAGTCATGTCCGACTCTTTGCAGCCCCAGCATGCTAGGTTTCCTTGTCCTTCATGATCTCCTGGAGCTTGCTTAAACTTATGGCCATTGAGTCACTCATGCCATCCAGCCATCTGATCCTCTGTTGTCCCCTTCTCATGCCTTCAATCTTTCAATCAGTCAAAGGATTTAGCATAGTCAATGAAGCAGGNAGCCACACCATGAAGAGCCTGGGCCTCTGAGTCAGCACTTACAGGATGAGGGGGCCGGGAGGTCCTCTTGCCGGGGCAGTGGCGTGTGAGTTAGACCACCTCCTGGGCTTATGTCACTGGGATTTTGGGGATCTTTGTTACAGCAGCTAGTACTACTTCCTTTGATGAATACACCAACTTTCAAGCTTAGGAAGACTGGCTCTGGAGTCTGTGCCCTTAATGGAACTGGCATGCCTTCCTTTTCCTTTTCCTGAAGAATAATACCTCTGGGATTACTAGATGAACCCAGCGTATATACGGAGATAACGTAAGTGTGATGTAACATGTTCATAGCACACCTTACGCTGTGTTGCCAGCTCAGATACTTCTGAGTCTGGGAGGCTAGAGTCTGCTCACTCCCTTCCCCCCTCTTCCCACACTTATGCACTGTTTAATGTACAGGCAACAAACATTTGCTGGGTTAAATGTAGAAGATAGGATTTTCTGAGGACACTGAAACATACACGTTACCATGTGTAAAACAGACAGCCGGTAGGAATTTGTTGTATGACGCACGGAACCCAAACCCACTGCTCAGTGACAGTGTAGAGGGGTGGCCTGTGGTGGGAGGTGGGAGGGAGGTTCAGGAGGGAGGGGATACATGCATATCTATGGCTGGTTCACGTTGCTGTATGCCAAAAACCAACACAGCACTGTAAATCAATTATCCTCTAATTAAAGCTTTTTATTTCCTAAACAAATTAGTTATATAAAATAATCTCAGAGAAAATAGTCCATGTATCAATGTTTGAAAACAATGACTCGTTTGCAGATAGAGAGCATCCTATTGGCACAGAACACACTTAAAGGTGAAGGCTAAAGGGCTCTTACCTGTTTGCTTACACCTGCCAGGTGGTACTTCCTTGTAACAAGTTTATCAGGAAGAAACTTAGGTTCCATTGGAAATATCAAAATATAGTAGCAACTTGTGAAAGAGTATTTTGCCTAATGATAAATGTGGTGATTTTACAAGTTCTGTGTCCTCTCCAAGCAGTGGAATGAAGAAGGTCACTTTCTCTCACATTAAAGGTCATAATATAGAGGAAACCCTTTGGTCTCGCCAGTAAGAGCGTTCAAATAGAATAATTATACCCATTTCACTTTGGATTTTTCATCAGTTTACATATAATCTGGTGATGTTTGCTAGGCAGGAAAACCAGCAGAAAAGAGTGGGATGACTGAAATAAACAATCCCACTGTAATTCCCTCAGCTTAAGATGACAGATTCTCAGCAGGAGCAAGAAATGGACCTAAAAATCAAAGAAACAAAGAAACAAAAGTACAAACTGTTTGCTTATTACAATACCAAATGCCGGAAGTCTAGCATAAATACAGTCTGGTGTGGCCTCAAAGCAATATGCTTCTAAAATGGTTCTAAATTATTCTAGAGCCTCTAAAGTTTATAAATCCCACCTTTCATTCCATCCATGCCCTTACTACTTACTAACTACTTACTAACATCTACTTACTAACATCCTAGAATATAAATAAAGCCTTTTAAAATTAACATTTAAGCAGATGTTTGCATATGAGTTTATCTTCATACCTATCAATATATTTAAATATTAAATTTTGTACGTATAAATGTATATATTATTCTTTAAATCTGTGAATATATTTTTCTTTTAAATGCTAATAGGGATATATGCTATAACTTGGGTTGCCAAATTATAAACATTTGCATAAATGTTTATCTATAGTCATGATGATGAATGCTCTGCCTCCAGCGCCTGCCCTTCACCCCCAAGTTACAGACCCAAATTTTTAATGTGCAGTAGACATCTCCTCCTTGGGCAAACTCCAGGAGATGGTGTGGGACAGGGAAGCCTGGCATGCTGCAGTCCTCGGGGTCGAGAAGGGTCAGACAAGGCTTGGCAACCAAAAACAACAAAGACCTCTCCTGCAAGTATTCCATAGCATGCAAGACTCTCACAGCCCCAAATCAATTCCATCATTTCTTCTCCAAAGTGTACTCTTTCAAAAATAGTCCTGATCTGGTTGATAGTGCTGGCATCACCCAGAAACCTGATATAACAAGAAATCTAGGCGCTTTTCTCCATTCCTTCCTTTCCCCTGTCTCCCATGCTTAAACAATCACCACAGCCTGTAGAACTGACCTACGGAACGTTTTCTTTCAATGCCTTATTTAACGCTCTACAATTCCTTAATCAGTGTGTACTAGGTCCCTGCCCTTGTGTTTATGTACAATTACACTGTAATGAGAGAAGCCAGAAAATAGGCTAGGAAAAAAAAAAAAAAAGGAAGACAGGGAAGGGGGAAGGGAGGGAGGAATTAAAAGAGGTGAAATGCCCTCAGATAAATGCTGTGAAGAGAAGGAAACAAGGATGTGATGAACATGATGAGCCAAGATAAGCTCTGGCTGGGAAAGGAAAGAGAAGAAAGGTGTCTCTGAAGAGACGACCTCTGAGCTCAGAGCGGAAGGATGAGAAAGGGCAGCTGCGGGCGGCCGGCAGGAGGCAGGAGAGCCCCCGGGTGCGGGGCGGCAGGGCGGAGCTCAGAGCCGGGCGCGCTGCGGGCGCAGGGCTCAGAAGCCGTGCGGGCGCAGGACAGAGGGCAGCGCCCGAGGGGGGACAGGGGACATGACACCAGAGAGAAGGGCGGGGCCAGCTCGTGGAGAGCCTTCCTCTCCCTCCCACCAGCAGAATCTGCTAGAGCAGGGCTTCAAGCGGGCAACAGTGTGGTCTGGGTTATGGCTGTTCGAGAAGGTCGCTGGCTGCTCTCTGGCTACTAGTCTACGCTCTGCTTCTCTGGATTTGCCTTATTTGGGAAATCAGAGTGGGAAAGGGAAAAAGTCGGAGGCTACCTTCATCGTCGAGGCAGGAAAGGCATCAGCTTCGACTAGAATTTCTGCAGCAGATGTAGCGAAGCGTTGCCAGGCTCAGAACATTCCTGCGTGGGGAACTGAGTGTGCTCGCTAATGGAATTGCTGTCTGTGCGAGTGTCAGGGTGGGGGCTGAGGCTGTAGACAGAGAAAGAAGAATCAAGGATGGCTCTTTTGCCTTAGGCTGAGCAAACGTTCTCTCTCCCATGGCCCCTGCCTTAGTTAAGGTACCCCGTAACTTTAGCCTGGAAGAAACTGAAGTCCTGGTAACTTTAGCCTGGAAGAAACTGAAGTCCTGTCTTGATCTCCAATTGTTTTTTTCCCTGTCTCCCATTCTCCCCACTCAATCCTCTTAAAAATTAACCTCCTGTCAACCTCAGAATCATTTCCCTGAAGAACTGGATCAGTCATGCTCTGGTTAGGAAACAAGAATGCACACTAAGTATTGTCAGAGAGGATTTAACAAAGGGAACTTTTTACTCAGAGCATAAAAGGAGGCTTGGAGATAAAATCAGATATTAGCGACTTCAACAGCATTGTCAGTTCTAGGGTTAATTAAGATCATGAATATGTGAAAGATACAGTTACTACAGTTCCTCCCCTAAAGGCTGAGCTAAACAGAGGGGAAAGTGGGGACCCTAGAACCTGGAGCTTGAAGAGGCTCCTAAATGTCCTAGATTCCAGACTTACTATTCTCTGAATCTATTGTGTTCTTTGGAATCCACTCTCCTTTGCACAGGTCACTGATGCTGGAATTTCACTCCCTCTGCACGGGAAATAGTTCTGGAAAGCCACTCTTTTAGCAGAGTAAATCACACTCTCTTCTTTGACAGCCTTGTGCTTCCAAAGCTCTACGTCAGCATGTATCATATGGCATTGTCATGGAACTACTTACAGAGCTGGCTTCCCCACAGGACTATGAATTTCATGCAGGTAATAATTATGTACTGAAGACTTCTCAGCATACCTCCAAAGATGCTGGTTGAATTGATAGTAACCGCAGACAAGCCAGGAGATCCACACTGGTATTTAGATGAAGTTCAAATTAGAGTGAAAGGGTAAATACCACCCACCTCATCCATAGGAAAGGATACAGAGTGGTGGTCATTTTACTTGTATGACATCTACTGTTAGTTCTTGTGCCATAAAAAAACCACTTTGTGGTTAGCTCAGCTCTCTGTGGGCTCAGGGTTTCAGCTGGGCTCAAGGGAGTGGTTCTTCTGGACTCCCGAGGCTCACCCACTCATCTCTGGTCAGCTACAGGTAGGCAAGGCGCTGCTAGCCTAGGAGAGCTTGTGTCTGTGCAATATGAAACCTCCCCTCCAGCAGGTTAGGCTGGACACTGATAATGGGCAGGGCCCAAGACCATGGAAGGCTATGCTTGCAATAGTTCACCATCATTTCTGCTGCAATCTATCGGCCAAAGCAAATCACAAGGGCAGACAAAGCTCAGGAAGTGGGGAAAAGACCCCATCTTAGTCATTAGGCATATGGGATCTTAGTTCCCCAACCAGGGATCAAACGCCTGCAGTGGAAGCATGGAGTCTTAACCCCTGGACTACTAGGGAAGTCTCTCTCACTCTCTTCCTTGAGAACTTATATCGAGCAAGCTCAGTCGTGTCCAACTCTTTGCGACCCCATGGACTGTAGCCCACCAGGCTCTTGGTACATGGGATTTTCCAGGCATGAATACTGGGGTGGGTTGCCAGTTTCTTCTCCAGGAGATCTTCCCGACCCAGGGATCGAACCCAGGTATCCCACATCAGCAGACGCTTTACCGTCTGAGCTACCAGGGAAGCCCTCTGTCGAGCAAAAGCCTGTGTTAACCAAAGGGAGAGGCTAACCACGTGGGGCAGAGTCCAGCAGTCCTTGCTAAAATCATCCTAGACTAGTCTACCCTCTGCCAGCTCTCACACGTGAAGGAGTAGGTGCCCAACCCACAGTGAACCACAGACACATGAGTGAGCTGAGCCAAGACAACAGGTACAATCATAAACTCTTATTTTCAGTTTTGGGGTGGTTTGTTATGTGTCTGTAGCTACCTAATAGGAAACTTATTACCAGCCTGCCATAACATTAATACCTGTGCGGTCCTAAAGCAATTGTTCAGAAGCTGCTGTTTTTAATTTATTATCAACAGTATTATTTTCTTGAGTCTCTCCTCGATACACACAATCTCTTTCTTTCTCATCCTTATAACGTCCGCAGCCAGTTTTGCCTTCATGCTTTTTGAAAGGGGAATATATACAGCCTACAGCTCGAGTCAGCTATGCTAACTATTTTTCAGCAGAATCAATGGGCAGAGCAGTTTCCACAGTCAGACAGATCCGTGATTAATCCTGGTTCTGACACCAGCTGGCAGTGTATCTCTGGGGAAGTTACTTTATCTGTAAGCTGAAGATGATGCAAACCTGGCATCCCCCACATAAAGCTGTCCAGGTTGTGTACTGTACAAATCCAAATGTCACCAACTGTGGTTCTTCAGCACATCATCCTCATGGCGAGATATGGCAGGCCTATGTTTTGGGGGTAAATAAGAGATGCTTTGTATTGTGTTGACCAAAATGTTCCTTCAGTTTTAAGTAAAAATAACGGATACATTCTTCACGTTCATCAAAAACTTCATTGAACCGCATATTCACCATTTTGTTCTACTACCTTCTGCTATTTTTCAGGCAACTTGAATTTATATCTTCCCAGAACTTTTTATCTTTTTGAGCAAAGAATTGTCCCAGGAGCCGTCTGCAGTCTGCCAGGGAATTAAATTTTTTTCCACTAAGAGAATTTTATAAAGACCTAAATAAACGGAAATCCAAAGGGGCGATGTCTGGTGGATATGGCGAATGAATCAGAACTTCCCAGCAGTTCCCTTCTAATGGTTTTTGCCTGGATATCAAAGAAATACGCATCTTGCATTATCCTGATGGAAGATTATGTGTGTTCAGTTGACTAATTCTGGGCACTTTCGGTCGAGTGCTGCTTTCAGTTGGTCTAACTGGGAGCAGCACTTGTTGGAATTAATCACTTGATTTTCTACAAGGAGCTTATGATAGAGGTCTCCCTTCCAATCCCACTACAGACACAACATCACCTTCTTTGGATGAATACGGGCTTTTGATGTGCTTGGCAGTGGATGATCTCCCTTGCCCCAAGATCTCCTCCATTCCACATTACTGTACATGTCCACTTTTTATCATCTATCACAACTTGTCTTAAAAAAACAACATTTTTGTTACATAGAAGTAGAGAATTGCATGTGGAAATAGAGTCAAGAAGGTTTTTTCCACTTATGTGGAACCCAAACATCAAAATGATGTACATAACCAAGCTGGTGCAAACGATTTTCAGCACTTGATTTGGATATTTTGAGGGTGCCAACTATCGCTCACGTGGTATAATGTTAACTGTTCTCAATCAGTGTCTTGATTTGATCACTATCAAATTCAACTTGTGTATCTGACCATGGAGCATAGTACCGTGAGAAGTTTCCAGCATGAAACTTTACAAACCACCTTTGACAGGATCCATCACAGTACCTTCTCAATACACTGCATAAACTTTTTACTGCATTTCAGTTGCTTTTTTTTTTTTTACCTTTCTTGAAATAATAAAGCATAATACGCCCCAATTTTTTCTTTTTCTTCCATCTTTAATATTAAATTGGCTACACAAAAATTCACCAATTTGGGTAAGTTTGTTTTTTTTTTTTAAGTGCACATGGATTAGCTTTCACAACTACAATTTCATAAAATTGTTTCAAATGAAGTTAAAGACCACTAAGTGCTGTTAGAGCCAGCTCACAGGGAAAGCAAATGAACTTTTTGGCCAACCCAGTACACAGCAGGCATTTACAAGCTTCACTTTCTTTCTTTCTGTTTCCCAACATCCAGACATACTAATAGTACTCAGTGAACTAGCTCCTGAGCCAAATCGGGCCCATTTTGTGTTTTATAAATAAAATGTTATTTGAACACAGCGATACCCATGTTTATGCTTACTTCTGCTTTATATATAGTGACAGAGATAAGTAGTTACATCCCCACACACAGCCGGACAAAGCCTAAAATACTTATGATCTGGCTGGCCCGTTAGAGAAAAAGCTTACTGATCCCAGCAATAAACTGCTATACCTCAAGTTTTTGTGGTACATAAAAAGCACCTGGAAATCTTATTTAAAACACAGATTCTTTGGGTCCTGCCAGCCAGAGACTCTGAATCAGTATGTCTGGGTGAGACCTGAGAAGCCACATTTCTAACAAGCATCCAAGTGATATTGATGTTGCCAGCTTGGGAACCACGCTTTAAGTGGCACTACACTAACCATCTGCAGTAACTTAATTGTGCTAAATCCCTAGTTTTTAAATGGTGAGGTATTAGCACACTGAAAACCCAGACAAACAGAAGCCACTTTGTGAAAAAGCTCAAAAAGCAGAAGGAATGGAGCAATTAACAAACTGTAAGCCATTTTAAGTACAAGGTTCTTTATGGCTAATTCATGTTTATTCACAGAAGGAAAAAGTTAATCTAGGCCAGAGACAGTAACCACCAGCCAAAGTCGGAAGTCACAACACAAAGACAAAATAAGAATGTAAAGCAGGCTCTAATTATTAGCCTGTGCACAAAATGAAAACGCCATCTCAAGGTTTTCTTAAATTAGAAGGTTTGGCTCCTCCTAATTGTGCCATTTGTCCAATTCTGTCTAAAATATCTAATAATGGTGCATTAAGTGATAACCACATACTCCGTGGCCCAAAATAATTTATATTTTTCCCCACTAATAACAGATTGCAGATGCTTGTCTGGCAGTCCTCAAGATTTCAGACTGATTACTAATGAAGCGACTTACTTAAGATACACCAGGTCAGATCTGTTGTGATCCAATGAATGATATTTGAAAATCCTCCTATAATGAGCCTTTATAAATTATTATAATTAAGCTGGTTGTTATTAGCCTGCCCTTCCTTGATCCCTAGTTTAATTTCCTTCAATGATTTCTTTCTCCTATCCATCTCTCTACTTCAGTGCTTAAAATTAAAAAAAAAAAGCAAATTATTTTCTTTTAAAATTGCATAACGTACATTCATTTTACCTTGATAATTTAGATCATACCACTGTATTAGTAGGAAAATGACCCAATACTATTTTGAGTCCATTTTAAATATGGAATAAACTTCAAAGAGCAAGAGGCTCTTAAAAGGGGCTGTGGGAGAGTTTACAGTCACTTCTGTGTCCAGCCCAAAGGCATAAAGTTAAAAGTAAATTCTAGTTTCTGTGATGTGAGCCCTTAGAGGGGAGACCTGAAACCAAAATACCACAACCCCATGTGCAGATTCAAAGATTTATTAAGTCTTACAGCTAAAGATGCACCCACACACTCGAACAGAATTGTCCTTACATTTCTTAATGCCTTCCTGAAATAAATCCTCAAGCCAACTACAGTATTAGAAAAAAGAAGTGCTTTGGATGGAGAAAAATCTGGTGTGCGTCCTGGTTCTATCTCCTACTTTCTTCCTCCTCCTTCTCTTCCCTCTTTCTTTCTTTAGCTTCAGTCCCTTAACAAACTTTCCTAATGTATTAGCTCTTTCATTTTAAAAATAGGTTGAAAATTCCTGCGTTATAAACTTCACAAGTTCCAGTTTGACTGAGTTGAGTTCAGCTGCTCGGTCATCTCCAACTCTTTGCAACCCCATAGAGTGCAGCATGCCAGGCCTCCCTGTCCATCACCAACTCCCAGAGTTTACACAAATTCATGTCCATTGAGTCAGTGATGCCATCCAATCATCTCATACTCTGTCATCCCCTTCTCCCACCTTCAATCTTTCCCAGCATCAGGGTCTTTTCAAATGAGTCAGCTCTTCACATCAAGTGGCCAAAGTACTGGAGTTTCAGCTTCAACATCAGTCCTTACAATGAACACTCAGGGCTGATCTCCTTTAGGATGGGCTGATTGGATCTCCTTGCAGTCCAAGGGACTCTCAACAGTCTTCTCCAACACCACAGTTCAAAAGCATCAATTCTTTGGTGCTCAGCTTTCTTTACAGTCCAACTCTCACATCTGTACATGACTACTGGAAAAACCATAGCCTTGACTAGACAGACCTTTGTTGGCAAAGTCTCTGCTTTTGAATATACTGTCTAGGTTGGTCACAGATAGGAGCAAGTGTCTTTTAATTTCATGGCTGCAGTCACCATCTGCAGTGATTCTAGAGCCCCCCAAAATAAAGGAGGTCACTATTAACCCCACTATAGAGCTGCCATAACTTACACAGTCTGGGAAATAGACTCTTGGAGGACACAACAGAATCTTGTGCACCAGGACACAGGAGAAAGGAGCAGTAATCCCACAGGAGACTGTCCTGTACTTGCCTGTGGGTGTCCAGGAGTCTCTGGCAGAGGTGTGGGTCGGCGGTGGTCTGCTGCAGGGTTGGGGACACTGAGTGTAGTAGTATACGCATGGGACTTTTTGAGGGAGGTCACCATTATCTTCATTATCTCCAACATAGTTTCAGTTCAATTTAGTCGCTCAGTCCTGTCCGACTTTCTGCGACCCCATGAATTGCAGCACGCCAGGCCTCCCTGTCCATCACCATCTCCCGGAGTTCACCCAAACTCTTCTCCATCGAATTGGTGATCCATCCAGCCATCTCATCCTCTGTTGTCCCCTTCTCCTCTTGCCCCCAATCCCTTCCAACATCAGAGTCTTTTCCAATGAGTCAACTCTTTGCATGAGGTGGCCAAAGTACTGGAGTTTCAGATTTAGCATTAGTCCTTCTAAAGAACACACAGGAGTGATCTCTTTAGGATGGCCAGGACTGATCTCTTTAGAATGGACTGATTGGATCTTGCAGTCCAAGGGACTCTCAAGAGTCTTCTCCAACACCATAGTTCAAAAGCATCAATTCTTTGGCACTCAGCTATCTTCACAGTCTATTAAATTTTTTTCCACTAAGAGAATTTTATAAAGACCTAAATAAACGGAAATCCGAAGGGGCGATGTCTGGTGGATATGGCGAATGAATCAGAACTTCCCAGCAGTTCCCTTCTAATGGTTTTTGCCTGGATATCAAAGAAATACGCATCTTGCATTATCCTGATGGAAGATTATGTGTGTTCAGTTGACTAATTCTGGGCACTTTTGGTCGAGTGCTGCTTTCAGTTGGTCTAACTGGGAGCAGCACTTGTTGGAATTAATCACTTGATTTTCTACAAGGAGCTTATGATAGAGGTCTCCCTTCCAATCCCACTACAGACACAACATCACCTTCTTTGGATGAATACGGGCTTTTGATGTGCTTGGCAGTGGATGATCTCCCTTGCCCCAAGATCTCCTCCATTCCACATTACTGTACATGTCCACTTTTTATCATCTATCACAACTTGTCTTAAAAAAACAACATTTTTGTTACATAGAAGTAGAGAATTGCATGTGGAAATAGAGTCAAGAAGGTTTTTTCCACTTATGTGGAACCCAAACATCAAAATGATGTACATAACCAAGCTGGTGCAAATGATTTTCAGCACTTGATTTGGATATTTTGAGGGTGCCAACTATCGCTCACGTGGTATAATGTTAACTGTTCTCAATCAGTGTCTTGATTTGATCACTATCAAATTCAACTTGTGTATCTGACCATGGAGCATAGTACCGTGAGAAGTTTCCAGCATGAAACTTTACAAACCACCTTTGACAGGATCCATCACAGTACCTTCTCAATACACTGCATAAACTTTTTACTGCATTTCAGTTGCTTTTTTTTTTTTTTACCTTTCTTGAAATAATAAAGCATAATACGCCCCAATTTTTTCTTTTTCTTCCATCTTTAATATTAAATTGGCTACACAAAAATTCACCAATTTGGGTAAGTTTTTTTTTTTTTTAAGTGCACATGGATTAGCTTTCACAACTACAATTTCATAAAATTGTTTCAAATGAAGTTAAAGACCACTAAGTGCTGTTAGAGCCAGCTCACAGGGAAAGCAAATGAACTTTTTGGCCAACCCAGTACACAGCAGGCATTTACAAGCTTCACTTTCTTTCTTTCTGTTTCCCAACATCCAGACATACTAATAGTACTCAGTGAACTAGCTCCTGAGCCAAATCGGGCCCATTTTGTGTTTTATAAATAAAATGTTATTTGAACACAGCGATACCCATGTTTATGCTTACTTCTGCTTTATATATAGTGACAGAGATAAGTAGTTACATCCCCACACACAGCCGGACAAAGCCTAAAATACTTATGATCTGGCTGGCCCGTTAGAGAAAAAGCTTACTGATCCCAGCAATAAACTGCTATACCTCAAGTTTTTGTGGTACATAAAAAGCACCTGGAAATCTTATTTAAAACACAGATTCTTTGGGTCCTGCCAGCCAGAGACTCTGAATCAGTATGTCTGGGTGAGACCTGAGAAGCCACATTTCTAACAAGCATCCAAGTGATATTGATGTTGCCAGCTTGGGAACCACGCTTTAAGTGGCACTACACTAACCATCTGCAGTAACTTAATTGTGCTAAATCCCTAGTTTTTAAATGGTGAGGTATTAGCACACTGAAAACCCAGACAAACAGAAGCCACTTTGTGAAAAAGCTCAAAAAGCAGAAGGAATGGAGCAATTAACAAACTGTCAGCCATTTTAAGTACAAGGTTCTTTATGGCTAATTCATGTTTATTCACAGAAGGAAAAAGTTAATCTAGGCCAGAGACAGTAACCACCAGCCAAAGTCGGAAGTCACAACACAAAGACAAAATAAGAATGTAAAGCAGGCTCTAATTATTAGCCTGTGCACAAAATGAAAACGCCATCTCAAGGTTTTCTTAAATTAGAAGGTTTGGCTCCTCCTAATTGTGCCATTTGTCCAATTCTGTCTAAAATATCTAATAATGGTGCATTAAGTGATAACCACATACTCCGTGGCCCAAAATAATTTATATTTTTCCCCACTAATAACAGATTGCAGATGCTTGTCTGGCAGTCCTCAAGATTTCAGACTGATTACTAATGAAGCGACTTACTTAAGATACACCAGGTCAGATCTGTTGTGATCCAATGAATGATATTTGAAAATCCTCCTATAATGAGCCTTTATAAATTATTATAATTAAGCTGGTTGTTATTAGCCTGCCCTTCTTTGATCCCTAGTTTAATTTCCTTCAATGATTTCTTTCTCCTATCCATCTCTCTACTTCAGTGCTTAAAATTAAAAAAAAAAAGCAAATTATTTTCTTTTAAAATTGCATAACGTACATTCATTTTACCTTGATAATTTAGATCATACCACTGTATTAGTAGGAAAATGACCCAATACTATTTTGAGTCCATTTTAAATATGGAATAAACTTCAAAGAGCAAGAGGCTCTTAAAAGGGGCTGTGGGAGAGTTTACAGTCACTTCTGTGTCCAGCCCAAAGGCATAAAGTTAAAAGTAAATTCTAGTTTCTGTGATGTGAGCCCTTAGAGGGGAGACCTGAAACCAAAATACCACAACCCCATGTGCAGATTCAAAGATTTATTAAGTCTTACAGCTAAAGATGCACCCACACACTCGAACAGAATTGTCCTTACATTTCTTAATGCCTTCCTGAAATAAATCCTCAAGCCAACTACAGTATTAGAAAAAAGAAGTGCTTTGGATGGAGAAAAATCTGGTGTGCGTCCTGGTTCTATCTCCTACTTTCTTCCTCCTCCTTCTCTTCCCTCTTTCTTTCTTTAGCTTCAGTCCCTTAACAAACTTTCCTAATGTATTAGCTCTTTCATTTTAAAAATAGGTTGAAAATTCCTGCGTTATAAACTTCACAAGTTCCAGTTTGACTGAGTTGAGTTCAGCTGCTCGGTCATCTCCAACTCTTTGCAACCCCATAGAGTGCAGCATGCCAGGCCTCCCTGTCCATCACCAACTCCCAGAGTTTACACAAATTCATGTCCATTGAGTCAGTGATGCCATCCAATCATCTCATACTCTGTCATCCCCTTCTCCCACCTTCAATCTTTCCCAGCATCAGGGTCTTTTCAAATGAGTCAGCTCTTCACATCAAGTGGCCAAAGTACTGGAGTTTCAGCTTCAACATCAGTCCTTACAATGAACACTCAGGGCTGATCTCCTTTAGGATGGGCTGATTGGATCTCCTTGCAGTCCAAGGGACTCTCAACAGTCTTCTCCAACACCACAGTTCAAAAGCATCAATTCTTTGGTGCTCAGCTTTCTTTACAGTCCAACTCTCACATCTGTACATGACTACTGGAAAAACCATAGCCTTGACTAGACAGACCTTTGTTGGCAAAGTCTCTGCTTTTGAATATACTGTCTAGGTTGGTCACAGATAGGAGCAAGTGTCTTTTAATTTCATGGCTGCAGTCACCATCTGCAGTGATTCTAGAGCCCCCCAAAATAAAGGAGGTCACTATTAACCCCACTATAGAGCTGCCATAACTTACACAGTCTGGGAAATAGACTCTTGGAGGACACAACAGAATCTTGTGCACCAGGACACAGGAGAAAGGAGCAGTAATCCCACAGGAGACTGTCCTGTACTTGCCTGTGGGTGTCCAGGAGTCTCTGGCAGAGGTGTGGGTCGGCGGTGGTCTGCTGCAGGGTTGGGGACACTGAGTGTAGTAGTATACGCATGGGACTTTTTGAGGGAGGTCACCATTATCTTCATTATCTCCAACATAGTTTCAGTTCAATTTAGTCGCTCAGTCCTGTCCGACTTTCTGCGACCCCATGAATTGCAGCACGCCAGGCCTCCCTGTCCATCACCATCTCCCGGAGTTCACCCAAACTCTTCTCCATCGAATTGGTGATCCATCCAGCCATCTCATCCTCTGTTGTCCCCTTCTCCTCTTGCCCCCAATCCCTTCCAACATCAGAGTCTTTTCCAATGAGTCAACTCTTTGCATGAGGTGGCCAAAGTACTGGAGTTTCAGATTTAGCATTAGTCCTTCTAAAGAACACACAGGAGTGATCTCTTTAGGATGGCCAGGACTGATCTCTTTAGAATGGACTGATTGGATCTTGCAGTCCAAGGGACTCTCAAGAGTCTTCTCCAACACCATAGTTCAAAAGCATCAATTCTTTGGCACTCAGCTATCTTCACAGTCTAACTCTCACATCTATACATGACCACTGGAGAAACCATAGCCTTGACTAGATGGACCTTTGTCAGCAAGGTAATGTCTCTGCTTTTCAATATGCTATTTAGGTTGGTCATAACTTTCCTTCTAAGGAGTAAGCGTCTTTTATTTCTTGGCTGCAATCACCATCTATAGTGATTTTGAAGCCCCCAAAATAAAGTCTGACACTATTTCCACTGTTTCCCCATCTATCTGCCATTAAGTGATGGGACCAAATGCCATGATCTTCGTTTTCTGAATGTTGAGCTTTAAGCCAACTTTCTCACTCTCCTCTTTCACTTTCATCAAGAGGCTTTTTAGCTCTTCTTCACTTTCTGCCATAAGGGTGGTGTTATCTGCATATCTGAGGTTATTGATATTTCTCCCGGCAATCTTGATTCCAGCTTGTGCTTCTTCCAGCCCAGCGTTTCTCATGATGTACTCTGTATATAAGTTAAAAAGGCAGGGTGACAATATACAGCTTTGAAGATGTGTATAAGAGACAGGTTGTAGGGGTAAACGTCAGATAGGGGATGTATTTAGCATAGAGTCAAAGGAGAAGATGTGAATTGTAGCTCCTGCAGAGTTAGGGGGCAGAAAAGCAAACTTAGTTACACGCAGAGTTAGGAGTGTTACAAAAATCGGATCGTTGAGAAACCAAGCACCACACTTGGAGAGTTGGAGAACTCAGGTTTAGTACGCCGGCGTGTCGAGAGGAGTTAGCATGCCAAGCTCTGAGTCCTCAAAGGGGTTACAGAGTTTTTATAGGCAGTGCGTGACATCAGGCTATAGTGGGCAATGCTAACTGTTAATAGGCTAGTTTGAACTAGGGGGTTCGAGCACAGGAACACCGGTTAGGACCGGGACGAGGTGGGGAGGGTGGTGGTGTGGAATGCCTGACCTTTTACACAGACAAGCGTGGTTAAGGAGGATTACAGGGGCTGGGCAACTGCAAAAGCGGGGCAAAGGTGAGTGAGAGAGAAGTTTCAGTTCCTAGCATTGTTGTAAGTCCCCATTTCCCCGAGGCTATGTGACCTACGTGATCCAGACTTTGCAAGGAGCAAAGTAAATTACAGAAGCAGAATGAGCAGGAAGTTATTGTAAATTTTAACTTTTCCTCTTCATGAGCAGTTAAAGTAAAAAAAAAAAAAAAAAAAAAA